>VZSG01000733.1:213217-250286 GCA_013398315.1 Nothoprocta pentlandii
CGGGGGAGCGCGGCAGCGCTCGGCCCCTGTGCCCCCTCAGCCCCACGTCTTAGTGCAAACGCAGGATGTCTTAGAAAATAAAAATACTAGTGGAGAGACATTGCCTTGTGCTCTTAAACTCTTCCCTTTGAGAGGGGAAAATGGCAGAAACACCAGATGGGACTCTCCCCCCAACGCCCCCTGCCGCCATCTCCTTACAAGTTAATGCACAGCAGAGAACTACGAGAACCTTTGGAAATGGTTTTCTAGTAGCGTGGCTGTAACAAGCCTGCGACGTGTTACAGTTAATGAGCAGATCATGGCTTAGCATCCCTGCAGCTAAAGTGAAGCTTAATGTATATTTTTTAACCTTTACTCCAGCTTTTCTAAGGATTTTGATAATGTCTGATCTTCTGCAATGAAATATTTTTCTAGGTGAATCTGTAACCCCTTTGGTTCGTACAGTTCTGTTTAAATGTAGGTGTCTGCTCTCCCACAGTACAACTGCTATGAAGTTGTAGCCAACTGGTAAAACACAATAAAGCACCAAGGATTTGGGAGTTGCAGTTCACTGAGACTTGCTGTCTTACTGTTAACTCCTCATTGATTTTGATCCATGGAACCTCCCTGGTAGCCTCCCTAACGCCATCCTCCAAAGCTCTTACAAGTTTCCAGTGCCCTCAGATGCCCACAAATCAACTCTCTGTCTCATTGCTCCACTGACTGTACCATGCAGAGGAGCAGGATCATGGTGAAACTCAGGAGAGCCTGACTAGCTCTGTCCTGCAGTCCTTAGGTCTTCCAAGTGCCCTGTCTGGAACTGGTTGCAGGCAGCTGTATTTTATTATGGGCCTATTTCAGCCTCTTCTTTCACGAGCAACAGAGAAGTTTGCCTTCTCTCTGCCCAGGTGCCAGCTGAGAAGTGCTGTAATATGGTGCAACATTTCTACTTCCTCCCACTGTACCTGTTGTTTTACTGCAAATGCTGTTAGAAGTTACAGCATCTCTTTTTCTTTTTTATTTGGCTACCATGATAAAAATAAGCCCCATAACATGACAATCAGGGTTCCTAATTTTAATGAGAAGTCTTTCATGTTAGCATGCCTTTCCTTTTTTATAAAGCACCATAAAGAATTCATAGCAAGACATTTTCCCAGTACTTGTGGTCCTTCTGAAGCCTGGTCCTTCTGAAACCCTTTAATTACTTTCAACCCTCTGCAAACTTGAAACCTTCTGCAGTTTGCTATGCTTATTTTGCCACATATTTAGTGACTTCTGGGGGCCTGCAGACCTTCTTCCTCAGCAGAGTTAGCAGATCAGAGGTGCCATTTAGCAGGATCATTAGAGGGCATGAGGACAGGGGTCTTAGGAGGTTGCTGCCTCACAGCAACCAACACTGCCATAAAGTGCACTAATTTTTACATGCAAACCAGTCACATGAGAGAGAAGTTGCTGTCACTGTGAAATTATTCCCATGCATTTCATACTAGCACTGTTTCATTGTCTTTTATAGCCAGGCATGCTTCTCAATGACAAAAATATTCCAGCTCTTCTCCCCAATAGTCCAGACAGGAATTCCTCTGGCTCCTAACATTGCTCAGGAAGACATGATGTAGGAACAAGTTCTCTTAGGATTTCAAGTCATCATAGTGCTGACTTCTGCACTTAGATATATGCACTTTGTAGCTTAGATATAGGAGTTAGAGGATAGTTAGGGGAAGAACATATGTACTTGGAATGTACTTGTTCTTGACATGACTGCTGTCTGTGCCTTGTAGGATATGTTAGGCATAAGTTTTCAAGTATGAAATATTACATACTAGCCGCTTAAATATTACAGGAATTTTCATACTTGATAATTAATAAGACTGTCTCTTCATACCTTGAGCATGTTTCAGAATTTAAAAATACCAACTTTCTGACCAATTTCTTCCAAATTTTTGAAGTGTATTCATTCAATGTATGAGTTCACAAAAAATCCATGAAAATCAGAGGAATAGGAATGGATCCTCATTCTTGTCCCTTTTGAACATAAGATTCACATTTGGTGTCTTCCAGGTACTCAGGAGCCTCTCTCAATCGCCATGACTTTTTATTGAGAACTGAAAATGGCTTCAAAGTGACACTGTTCAGCTCCCTCAGCACTTCTGTGATCATCCCACCAGTTCTGGTGTGTTTAAGTGCTCAGTACCAGCAAGAGTAAGATTTCATTGCTCCAGGCATCATCTCTGGTCCCAAGGACCATGGATTGCTGGTGGCCGGTCTCACCAACAAAGAGTGAGGCAGAGGAGCATTCCTTAGATTTGCCTTTTCTGTGTCCTTTGTCACCAGGTCCTCTGCCTCATTTAGCAGCACACTTGCATTTTCCTAGCTTTCCTTGTGCCCAGGTAGTAGCCTAAGCCTCTTGCCTTTCATGTGTATAACAAGATTCAACTCCAGATGTCTTGGGTTTCTGAACCATATCCCTGTATTTAACCCTTCTCACTCATTTGTCCTTCCACCTCTTGTTCACACTGTCTTTGTGTTTGAGATTTGTACAGAGCTGCTGCTTCATCCGTGTAGGCTTCCTGTCACCTTTGCTTGATTTCCTACTCGTTGAGACGGGCCATTCTTGAACTTGGATGAGGTGGTTCTTCAATGTCAGATGGCTATGCTGGACCCTTCTTCTCTCCTGGGCTGTCTCCTATGGCATTTTTACAAGGAGATTTCTGAACAAGTCTGCTGGCATGAAGTCCTGGATGATAATCCTATTTTTGTCTTGTGCCCTCCTCATGGGATTCTGAACTCAGCCATCTTGTGGTCACTTCCATCAGTGCTGCTCCCTGACTTGACCTTCTTTGTTCATGAGATCCAGCGGAGCAACTCCCCTTGTCAGCAATTCGATCGCCTATATTAGGAAGTTACCATCAGTGCACTTTAGAAATCTGGATAGCTGGGGCTCTGCTGTGTTGTCTCTCCAGCAGATGCCAGAGTGGATCACAGGTTGCTCAAGTTCCTTGTGAAAACCAGAGTCTGTGAATGTGAGGCTTCTTCCAATAGTCAGAGGGGGGCTTCAGGAACTTTTCTTCCTTATTAGATGGTCTGTAACAGATACCCAACAGAATGTAGCTGACACTGGTCTGACGGCTAATCCTTACACATAATCCTTCATCCATCCCCAGACATCACCACTGCCTCCTATGATCTGTCCTTCAAAGACCCTCTCCTCACTGTCCCAGGCTGTCCTTCATAAAGAACCTGTGGATTTTTTCCAAAGCAGAGGAGAAGACTTCTTTGTGAGCTATCCCACCATGTCTCCATATGCCCAGTGTGACTGTGTTCCTAATGCCCGTACACAAATTTCTAAATTCTTCTGCTTGCACCCTTTGCTGCGTGCATTACTGTGTGGGCATTTCAGAGAAACACTCTCACACACTGGTTTTCCAGAAAGGGCGTGAGAGCTTTCCCTACAATGCTGTCTCATAGGAACATCTTTGTTGCCTATTTTCATGCATAGGCTTGTGGTAATTCCACTTCTGCCCTGTTGATTACAGTGTTGATTACTAAGGTTCCCAAATTTAGAGGAACACTGAGTAGGTTGTAATTGCTTATTGCATCATAATCTGTTCATATGAATTGTAAAGGAAACTGCTTATAATCTTACTGCTGATGGGAAAAACCTTTCAAATAATCTCCAATGTTTCATTTCGTAGAGCCTGATATTTTTCTTATGCACTCCAGGAAAATGCTAATGCATTTCTACAATGTCTAAATGGACATCAGAGTATCAGGTTCAATCCCTTAGTACTTTCATCTCTACTCATAAGGCCCATGCTAAAGCATGTGCAAGATCTTTATTAAAACATGTACATAGAATTTAGATGTGTTCAGTTAGAAAACTTCTATAATTATGGCTTTAGTCTCAAGATATATCAGATGAGTTTGTACCTGCCTAGTGAGAGCTAAGCCAAGGTAGATCACAGGCAAGAAACAAAAAGTAGAAGCTGGGTCACTTTCAGTATTTGATGTGGAGTTATCCTTTTAATTATGCTAATAATACATAAAGAATTAAGATCTTATATTACTGTTCCTAATTTCTTACTTCCAAGGAAAACAATTGATTGGAAACTGGCAAGAAATCAATAGGACTCTCGCATGACATTGTAAAGCATCGATAATAATTAGGATGTTTTAGGAATATAATTTTATTTAGACATAATTAGAAATTTTATTGATAAAAATAATGTGGTGAATTTAATTCTTAATTTCCATATATATTTTATGAAGAAGTTTGCAGTAGATGCCCTGTGTGTGACTGGAAGAGAAAACACAAGGCTTGAACAACCTACATTTTCCTTGTAGAATTAGCTAGTGGGACTGAGGTTCAGTACAGCAGAAAATATCTGCATTTAAATATAGGTTCATTTCTACATTGAAATGTAGATTTAAATGTCAATTCTACATTTCAAATACAGAAATTGAGATGTAATTATCTCAAAGAATGTATGACAAGGTAAATTTCAATGAAAAGATAAATTTCCAAATGAAAATAAAATGATTTTCTGATCCACAATTTTTTCTAGGTGAAACTTCAAGGAACCAAAGACATATGTGTCACTGAGTCTTAATGGTCTAACGCAAATCTTTCAACATTGGAATTTTGCTTTTTTTAAAGGCAAATGAGGATAATAAAATTAGCTTTATATGCCATTATAAACATTAATGTCTCTGAAGTAAAACACAGTAACCAAGTGTCATGACAAATCTCTTAATTTGTTTGCCATTTCTCTTCTAGTTGGGAATTTTTCTGTCATGGTATCCTGAAGGTGGCAGCAATACTCAACAGTTGTATGTAGGTTGATTTTTGAACCTATTGAGATGGAATATTCTATTTGTTTGTTTAAATGTATAGAAGAGCAGTCTGATAGGACTTTAAAATACTCATTTATCTGAATTAATAAATTAAAAACTGCATACAAGTAGGTACCTATTTGTTATTACTTATACCATACTAAAAATGTGATTGCACACATACTAGTTGTGCACGCACTATGAGCTATAGCACTATAGAATATGAAGAAAATATGTTGACTGGAGGGGAGACGTTGTTTGTTCTTACAACTGGTAAAAAAATCATCAGCTAAAGGAATATTCCTAAAGTAAGTACAAAATATTTTGGAATAATATTTTATTCTTTATTGCAATGAAATTTCTTTACCTCTCCATTTTGTTTAGACTCAATATGCATTGCATTATTGTTATTTCTTTTATTATTAAGGCAAGTCAGTTATAACCACATTAGAAATAGCAGCAATTACATTTCCTATGTTCCTACATTTCCAGAAATCCATTCACCCTTGTTTTTGCTAGTAGTGGCCTGATTTGGGAGTTACGCATCCCAGCCAGAACTGGAGTGGAGATGCACGGAGGCAGCAGCGGCACCTCTGCAGCCTGGTGTCCACCTTGGCTTCATCTTTCACTTCAGAACTGCTTGATCACAGAATCATGGAATGGTTATGGTTGGAAGGGACCTCTAGAGCCTAGTCCAACTCCCCTGCTCCTGCAGGGACACCCAGAGCACAGGGCACAGGGTGGCATCCAGGTGGGTTTGGAAGATCTCCAGAGAAGGAGACTCCACAACCTCCCTGGGTAGCCTGTTCCAGGGCACTGTCACCCTCACAGGAAAGAAGTTCCTCCTCACATGAAGATGGAGGAGGTAAGAAAGGTAAGAAGAATGCCACTGTTTTGAAATGCAAGTTCCTCTGTGAGAGTTTCTCCACATAAATTCACCTGCAATAAGAAAGCTACAATTTTAAATGTGTGTGCATATTACACTGTGCTTCCTAAGACACCTACTCAGCAAACTTGTTGGTCTTTTGTTCTGTCTGTACATAAGGACTCCCATAGGTTCGAGTCACCCGTCCTTTGTCCATGCTTTCTTTCAGTATGGTACTTCCAGTATCATCCTGAAGTGGAATATTTTTATAATTGCCTGATTTTATCTTCATCTTTTTTACAGTATCTCTGATCAATAGTAACTTGCATCAGATTTTCTGCAAAGCTGAGCATTAATTCCTGCACCTGCCACTCTGTAGTTTAAGAACTCGTTCATCAGCTCTTCTCAGCTGCTGATGCAGAGTTCCGCTGCAGACGCCTACAACCGTAGCCCTCTTCAGATTTCTATCTGTCTCCAGTTTACCTAAGAAGTGTCACTGCTATCACTTCTTTTATTAGCCTGTTAACCCAGCTGTATTCTAAAGCTTGTATAAAGGACTTCCTGTAGAGCAGTCACACCTTCTCTATCCTCTGCTTGCCATTCTTCCTATCGAAGTCGTACCTATCACAAAATACTAGAACTATACTATACTGCAATATAGTTCTGAATATCAATATCAAACAATGTAATTTCTTCTCTGGAGCACTCTGCAAGAGTGCGTTCCATAATTCAAATGTTTGCAGAATCAAACTTCAGGCAGTTGCTACTTAACGTTTATGTTATATTATTAATATAAATTAATGTAAATGAATAGTTTTGCTTTTAAGGGTCTATTTTGTTTTGATTTTCTGTAGGAACGCAGATTAATCTAACCAGACACAAGGTGGCTTCTCTTCATTTCTGGGATTTCTTTAAAATGATTGAGAAGTAACAAAACTCTGCTCTCAGAGCACCATTTTTATAATGCTCTTAAACCATTTTAAAAGTGTTTGCCTAATAGGACAGAATTTGGACCTTAGTTTGCCATGTCATGTTCCTTTGTAAATACATTATATATAGTGAACATAGAAGAATGCATGCTTTATATTTCTAGTATTTTGCATTATAGCAAGCTGTGATCTCTTCAGCCATCAAAGTGATGCTTTAAATAAAAAGCATTGGTTGTTTTTTTCTTTTTTACACTGTTTGTTTAAATTCAGGAAAGCACTGCATTTGCTTTTTTTAAAAAATTCTTTTAAATTTTGATTAGATTATATCTGGGATTCTGCAAATACATGGATGAAGAAAAACACGGGCACCTTTGCATTAAAAAATCTGGTCTTTTAATGAAAACTGATTTTAAGACTGGTAACAAAATCTGATGAGTGACAGAATCTCAATGATAACACAAACATCCCATGATGTAATGAATTCTATTTCTTTAGAGAAGTAGAAGTTAGTGTGTTACAATTTTACTTTTTTTTTTTTTTTTTTTTTTTTTTTTTTTNTTTTTTTTTTTTTTTTTTTTTTTTTTTTTTTTGTTCATAGTAACAGGCCAGACTCATATATGGTATAATTCTTTTGAATTTTAGTGGAATTATGTTGAGGATGAATTTGATTCATTTGATTCAGTAAGTCTGCAAATATATTTCTCTGTCACAGATAATAATACAATCTCCAGGAACAAACAGAATACTTAATATTTTCATTGACATTTATTCTAGTGCTCTCATAGCAAGAGTAGAAGTCTAGAGACATGGTTTTATCAGTTCAGACTCATTTCAGCAAAGAATAAAACAAACCTTCATTTCTTGGTACTTCTCAGAAACTATTACAGAGTTTGTAATGCATACATTATCCCAAACTAAACCATTGTCTCAGAAGGTTATTGGCAAGGAAATAAAATATTACCTAAATTTTACTTTATTTTAGCACTCTGAGAAAAAGCAATTTTCATGGAAGCTATGTGGATTTCAGAAAAATTAAATAATCTATCTACAGAGCAGGTATGAGAGAGATTACTAGTGCTTTCTGCCAGTGATGTAGGATGCAAAAGAGTTCAAATGTACATTCAGGTAGACAGATTTTGTCTCCTTCCAACCAGGACACTGAATGTTATGGCCTGTGTGACATAAAATTTCTTGTTTTATTCTTTATCTATAAACTAAGAAAATCGGGTAGCTTTCAAATAATATCTATATCTTCTCTCTGCTCCTTCTTTATGTCAGAAAATTCATCTCTTCAGCCAAATTAAAGGACCAGTCTCCTCCATGTAGGAAAATTATTTGCACAAAACCGATTTGGGGTAACTACCTGCTCTCTCTGGTCAGAAGTTTATTTAAAGAGATGGGAATCTGTTGATTCAGAAGATAACATTTTTTCCAAGCTTGTGAGTCCTTGTTTACTGCACTAGACTTGCAGGTTACAAATCAGCACCAACTGAGGAAAAAGAGAGTTTTGATTCTGGAACGGAAAAGGCCAGTTAGTGGTGTGGGTCAGGAGCTTCATTACCTGTCTTTACTTTCAAAGGACATGCAAGCACATTTTGATTTGATAAGGATGAATCTAATCTTCAGTTCTTTCATATAATGAGGATCTCATCTGTAAAATGGGATTTGTGAATTTATGGCCTGATTGAAGGCTGATTAGTCTCTTTGGAATTCTTGGATGAGAGCTATGGTAGCAACACGATATGTGCTCACAATGTGCGTCCCCTTTCAGGATGCAGTTTCGACTCAGCACAGTTTCCTGGACTACTACCAAAAAATAAATAGATCTCTTAAAGGAAGAATCCATGTGGATATAAACTATGAGCTGATGTATGTTCATTAACTTGATTCGTGCTGATAGATCTATGGCAATTTTCACCAGTGGAAAATCCACTCTCACTTTTAAGGAGGATGCACTTACTGCTGAGTAGCTCTTGGCAAAGTTCTTGAAAACCTTTAAAAAGAATTCCTGCTTAGTTTTCAGCATAATTTCACTAGCTTCTTTGATGTTTTATAGTGTTTATAGCACTAAATAATTGTAATGCTATTGTGGTTCATACTCTTTATTTTACTGTTTATGCACCATATGGTATTGATGTATATTATATTGTATATAACTCAGGACAATAAACATTACATTGCAAAATCAGAGTTGCTGCATTTTTTTATTACAGGTAGGTTGCCTACTGTGTGAAAATAATATAAAAATTTAGACAAATTATTATTCCCTTTCTTCCTATTTCTTATTCAAGAAATAACCTATGGTAAATTAGGTACACTTTCCATAGAATTTTATACAAACATAGATCTTGCTATAAAGTAGGAAATAAGATCTGCTAGAATTTTATGGCTTTTACATCTGATTTTTAAAATTAGCTTTTCTTTGTAATGCTCTGCCTCAGAGGTTGCTTGGAGATCAGTGTTTAGGGTTGCCGCACCTTCTCAGTTGTTTTTGAAGGTAATGAATGCCAAGTATCTCGTTTTGCAGACCTGAACCATTTTTTTTCCTTTTATTTACTCACATATTATATTAGCATGATTTAACTAGAACATTGCAATTCCCATCTCACAGGGATTCAAATACCTAGGCTGCATTTACTGAGGTGAGTTGTCCTCTGCAGATGATTGTTTGCAATATTGGACCAGGAGAAAAAATAAGCTTCAAGGCTCTCCTTTTATGCACCTCATTCCAAAATAGGACCTGATATGAATAAAGAAAGGAACCATGAAATTGCATTTCTTGGAGAGTGTATGGGAAGTTTCAGTGACCCAAGGCCCTAAGCTCATTGCTGTTTGCTCATTTGTCTTTCCCCAAAATGCTGAGCCAACAAGCTGCAGGTAGCAAATCTCTCCTGAGGGAGAGAATGAAGATTGCTTGAATAAACTTGGCAAAGCTCCTGGTATTCTTCCAGAGTGTACCTTAGCTCTGTATGACACTGGCAGTAGAAGATCTACGTGTTGTGTATCCTCCACTTTCAGGGACTCCAAGTCGCCTTGTCCCAGCAGAATATCAGTAGTCTTTAATATGAGCATGACAGGGAGGGGAAGGAAGTTGTCCAGCACAGAGCTATTCTGTGCAGTAGAATATAAATAGCCTGGAGCTGAAGAGATCATTTGTTTGAATATCTCAATTTGACAGGACAATATACTGCATGAATGTAATGAAATTTATTTCATGAGCTCATTATGTAGAAAGCAAACAAGGGTAAATCCCTTTTCAATAGACTAGCCTAAATTCTTAATTCTGTAATTCACTACTTCATTAATTCACTAATTTGTGCTCTTAAGAATAAAATAGTTCCAGAGCTGGTGTCAAGACTGTTCATCCTTCCTCCTCTGTCACATTACAGGTGTCCCTTGAACTATATCTAGAAATAGGAGAGCCTCAGCAGTCCAGCTGAGTATTCACTTCACAGCCTGTTTGGGTGAGCTGTATTTGCACCTTTCAGCTCAGATATTTGGTTTATACCAACTCTATGGTCATTTCAGTAAGGGGGCAAAATCTCGCTTAATTCTGAAGAGTTTCAGTCTTACAATAAGTTAAAAAGTGACTACTGTTTACTGCTTGTAGTGGTTACTACAAGGATAGCAGACCTTGCTCTCACTGTCCTTGGGTATTTTGTGCGCCTGTCACTCTTGCTTAATGCTGCTGGTCACAGCAGACACCAGGCTTTAGCATGAGCACGTGTGATTCCCAAAGCCTTAGTGCAAATTAAGTGAACAGCCACAGGAACTTGATTTTGTAGCATAGAAAGGCTAAGCAGTGATGGGAGAATGTCAATATTTTTATAGTCATTGCTCCTAAATCCAATGACTATTTAATATAAAATGCATAACAATAACACTAGAGAGTCAATCCCATCACTTTACTCCTAGTAGAATGTCCTAGTGATCCTGCAAAGTGAAGCTCCCCCTTGTTGATTTTCCCTTCCTCCTTAGAAGAAACTTTAATAGGGATAGGATGCTAAGGATATATCTTCATATGAGCACAGTGCTGTTTTTCATGTTACCACTTATTTTGCATAAATGAAAGGCTTCTCATCAGACAGATGTTGTAGCAAATTACCACCCACATGGTGTACAGAAAGCAGTGAAAAGCAAACTCGAGCAAATGTGTAAGAAATGCTTAGATGTGCTTTATGTTAGAATTTTTATCTGAAAAAGAGGCTGCATGATGGAAAATTTCAATCGTCAGCCTTTTACATCATCTGTCTGTCAAAGATGATTTGTGTGTTATTTAAAAAGTTAGCAGAACCTGTCATCTCCTAACACTACATTGCTTGTATCAGAGCAGTAAAGCTCTATTCATAATATATTATGCAAATTCACTTGTCCTGGATAATTTTTCTGATGTCAGTAATGGTGGCTTTTTCTTGACACTCATGATTTAGCAGCAACACAAGACAAATTGAACTACTTCACCTAAATTCACTTTTTCTCTGGATTTATGCTAGTAAAACTCAACTCTCAGAAAGAAATCCTATCCATCTACCTTGGTGTTAGAGACATAATCATCCTTGGGACTTAAAAAAGGGAGCAGGGGTGGGTTGCATGAAAGAAGTGCCAGCAGAGGCACTCTGCAGTCGTCACTGTGCAGCCTGCTGCAATTGCCACCCCCACAGAATTTTAAACAGAGCAACTGCAGCAGCTCATTGGGAACAAGCGAAGCTGTTCAAGTGCTGATTATTCCAGAGCATCTTGGTCAAATTCATTAATAATTGGGTGTGAAATTAAGGTACACCTTCTGTATTCCCCTAGTACTTTCCCCATGTTGCTAATTTGCTTCAGCATAACCAAAGTATACAACAGATTAAAAAAGAAAAAAAAAGGGAGAGGCTTGTAGGAATGAGCTAAGCCTCTCCTCAGGTAAGCGTGCTATATTTACTGGCCTTTTTAGTATTATATGGAACTTTGTCTTAGTTCTTTAAAGCATCTGAGTCATTGATGCTTTAACATTGTTAGTATCCCTTTAAGCAGGATTTGATTTGATCCTAAGTGTTTTGCCTGCACGTTGCAGCACTGCATGATTCCCCTGTGGCTTATTCTTTGTGTTTGCATTTAAAGTGCATTGCTTGCAGGTTTTTGTACAGGATGTGCTAAGAGCAAATAGCGTGAGCCAATGCTAGGGCATTATACTGTGTATAATGTAAAAATGTGCTGCTGGAGGGATTTTACATTTTTCTGCGTATTAAGCAGATGTTTTTCCTCAGGGAGTTTCTTGTGAATTCTTGCTGTGAGCAATCCGTAAATGAAGCTGACTGTAACTGACATCCTCGATATGGGCAAAGAGATTCTTAATTATAGACCACACCAAAAAGCAGTATAGATGTTGCAGACACTTTTGTCAAATCATAGTTTTGACCGTTATCTGCCATTCAGGATGTGTAAGGACATCCTGGAAGTCTGAAGCAACACAAACTAGAGTTTGAATCTCTGTTCCTCTTTAAAGGTGAGCACAAGGACATTTCACTGTAACTCACTGTTTAATATGTGTGAGGCTAAAGCCACGCTCAGTTTTTATCTCACTCCATTGACTCGGACTGAAAGTTTATTTTTCCATAGTCTTACTGACCCTTTGGATCTTTCAGGGCTACTAGGCAGAGATGAAGATACGCTTAGCACAACAGCACTGGTGTAAATGTGGAAATTGCATGAAAATAGATAGAAACCAATCTCAATAGTTTTTTAAAAAACAGTTATTTCAACAATATTATATGGCATATGGAAGATTCTATGTAGGACAGAAGAAAATAAGAAATATTTTTTGTAAGCAGACAAATGTCCCCAAACCCTTTCCTCATCTTATTTTTTTTCCTAAATATATTTAGTCTGGTAGAAAACTTAACATAGCTACATGAGATTTCTTTTCTGCTCATTTTCATTTTATATGATTCACAAATTTCCCTTTGTTCCAGTCTTTTGCTTAAAGTAAAATAGGTAAAGTGTGATTTTTCTTTTTCTTACAGAATACTAGCAGATTTTGTAAGTGTGCTTTCCATGCAACTCAAGAAAAGCTTTAATTTTGGTTAGCTAATAACATCAAAATGGAAGAAAATGACTTTTGACATAGTATGCCTGTCTTTGAAATAGCTCATTTATACTATAAATAATTGTCCAATGTCTTCTTATTGCACATACTAAGTAAATAATCTGAATAAAATCAACTTACATGTTAGCAGAGGGACCTTTGTAGTCCCTAAACTTGTTTATTTTATTGATGTGCTAAAAGGTAGCACTTTCCCTACTTTGGATGCTATTTAGCATCAAAAGATCCAGGAAGAATCTGAAAGGTAAATGCTTAGACTACTTGTAAACTGTACTAAGCATCAATGATGAGTGATAAGAATATATTTCAACATTTACAAAGGGAATATTTGCATATAAATCCAAAGTACCATTTATGTAAAGATTTTTAAAAGGCTGATTCATCAACAATAAGTTACAAAATAGTTTAAAGTCAAATAGAAACCAAATGTTATGGCTGGTTTTAAGTGGCTTGATTATACTTTTAAATGTTTGGCCCTATGTTTCCATTTATCCCATTTGAGTAAATATTATTACAGAAGTGGCTGGCAGTGGGAGACAGGCAAAATTTTCCACTGAAGTCACTACTGGCCAAATGCAGTGAGGTCCTTGATGAGGGACAGTCCCCTTGGCAGTGGTTACACAGTTAACTGGCCTGTGACTGGCCTTGCAGCCTCCCAGAAGACGAATTTTAGGCTGCTTTTGTGCAATTGAAGGGAGATCCTGCCTAACTCTTAAGGTAATTATTAGCACAAACTATTAGCACAAACTGTAGCTCATAAATAGAGTTGTCAATACATTCTGTTTTGCAAGTAACACGTTAGTGGAGGACATGGAAGGTTTTTTTAAAACAACATTACAATAACCATTCTTTTAAGAGCTAAGTATATCCCTAAGGATATACCAAAGCCTGGTAGAGATGGATATTTTCAGAGATATATATGGCTTCCTTCTGCAGAAGGAAACTTTGAAATGTTTGTCACAGTTGCAGCTAATCAGAGTCTTAACAGATTCCTTGATGTAATAAAATCAATTTATTATTTACAATAACATTGTAAATTAATGTTAATAACATTAATATGTTATTTGTAGTTATGCCAGTTCCCTTGGTTATCCTTCAGTTAAATTGTAGTGTAGATTCATACTAGCTCCAAGAGTTGGAGAATCTCCAATATCACTTCAGCTGTGTATTATGCTCTTATATGTGACTACATTTTATTATTGTTATGGACATCAGCACATATCTGATGGGCATGTTCTAATTTTTTGCATCTGTTCTCATAAAACCTTTCTCAGAGCAGCCACTCTTCTCTACACACAGCAATGTAGCCCTATATTAAAAGGAGCCATTTATCTCATGTCATATTTGATCATCTTTTCTGACTATACATCTTTATTTGCAAAGTCTTCTTAAGCAGAAACCTTCTCTTCCATTTTAAGCTATATATATCTTCAGATATAATTATGCTGCATAGTATTAATAAATATAGCAATATTTTATGTTTGCATCAAGCTCTAACAAAATTGTCTTATCTGTTTACTTACTGCTGGGTAAGTTTCCTTGGTAGAGAGATGGCAGGTGTTCCTGTATGTTTTCTCTCATTAGTAGGTAGCTAAGTAGATAAATACAACTGGGAAGAAATTTAACTTATCTGTATAATAATATCTGTAACACACAGAAAGGGAAGAATGAGTTTTATTAAGCTAACTGACAATGCTTATACTTTGTGGCTGCTCAATGCTTTTAGCTGTGTAATACATTTGATGTCATGTCATAAGCAAAATTTTCATGGCAGAATCAGTTGCAAGCTTCTGTCTGTTTGTATTGGGCATTAGGCCCTTGCCAGGGAACAATATTTAAATTTTCTAAATTTAACAGAAGGACAGAAACAGAGACATGCTTCAAATATTTTTTTCTTCCACTTCAGGTTGGTAGTGAGTGTTGAGACCCCCAAACCTGGCATTCTGAGGTGGGACCTTGTGGAAGATTATGCCACTGAGTATGTGTCAAAAAGAGGGAGTGGGCTGTCATCCTTCATCATTTTGACTCCTCACAGTAGATTTCTACCAAACGTACACAATTTTCCATTAATTTCTTATTCTTGATGTTCTGGTTCTGTAACTTGGAGATTAAGCAATGTTCTAATGTGCTTGCAACGTCTCTGGCTGATGAAATGCAGGCAGATATAACACAGCTGATCTCTGCTGTCCGTGGTCCTTTTAAATCAGTACTGAAAAGCTACCTTGCCTGCAGTGCTTCTTTCTTTTTCCTTTATTTTTTTTTTCTGCCTTTCCTTTGTAAACTTGCTTAGTCCTTACAACACTTCTTAAGAAAAGCCAAGCATGAACTCTGTTCAGCTGATAAAAACACAAGTCTTGCTGTGTTGGGAACAATAGCCTCTAAGGAGAGGCTACTGAAAAGTCTTAAACTCCTTTCCCTTAATAATGTCCCAAGCTGCTTTTAAAGAGGCTGATGGGGCAAAAAGCCAGAAACATATTTCTTTTTGACATCCTGTGGTAGCTACTTTCAGTGCTTAAGTGAGGAAAAAAAGAACCAAATGTCATTATTTACTGAAAAAGATCAAACATGAGAATGTGTCGGTCTTTTTTCCTCATTTACCTTGTCATATATATTTTGAGAACATTTCTGTTTGTATGTAGTTCAGAAAGTTATGGATATCTAACAGTCTTGAAACTTGCAGCATTATACTATGTGTTACTATACAGTATATTGTTTTTATATGTCTATAACTTGCATTATTACTTTTGTTAGAATTGGCCTGTTTATTTCTCTTGCCACCAAAACAAAGGAGAGGTGGAAGATCATTAGGAAAAAATATTTTCTTTTATCCCTGTTATCTCTGTTGTATAGTTTTCCTTGAATTTGTAATACGTACCTAGTGAAAAGGAAACGGAGAGAGATTCATATGGTAAGTACCCTGTCTTAAATCTACACAGCTCTAATTGGAGTTCTGTGGAAGTGCTGCCCCTGGGTTTTATTCCCCTCTGCTGGGCAGTTCTCTCCCATCTCATCCTTCCTATTTCTTGGTTTGGCCTCCTGCAATGCCTTTGCCTTCCCTCAGCCCTACCAATGTGGAGTAGGGCCCAGCGTGTGTCACTACCTTAGATCTACTTCAGGGAAGAAAGCCCAGTGGTAGCTTTGCTTCTTGGCAAGGCCTGCCTCAAGTCCTCCTTTCTTAACATTCTTCTCCCCTGGGTAGGTTTAGAGAGGTTGGCTCTTGCCCTCTGGGCCTCCCTGAATTTTAGGTGCTCGCCAGAGTTTCATTTGATTGTGAGGAAAGGCCAGAACCTACTGAGGGTTCAGGGGAGAGACTCCTGGTGATTTTAGAGAAGTCTGGGTAGCATCTCAGAGACCACAGAGCTAGTTGCATTAATCGGAATTTCTTTCTGTACACTGTAGTAACCACATCCTAAACAATGTGAAAGCTTACCAGAATCCCCAGAGCATGTGTATACTGTTAAAGTTAGTTGTAGCTAGAGCTATAATGAGGAGTTCTGATTCAACCTGTCATGTTGAGAAAATTAAAATCCAATTACCTCCTCAGTAATGGTAATATTAAGAAATGTTGCTATGTTTAGATTGTAAATTAAGAAATGTGGTGTGTTTTCACATACAAAATATTTTTAATGAAGATAATGACCAAAACACATTTATAAATCTATACCTCCAAAAAAGAGCAATTTTACAGAGATGCCTTATATACTAAATGTTCCTTATGCAACTCTCTATAGTTATTCCTCTAGAAAATCTCCTTCTCAACTTTTTTTTTTCCTGATATTTAGTCTATTCTTTCCAGCATTACCTTTTATGCATGTTTTTCACCTCTTTTCAGTGGTGGCCAGCGACAGGACTAGAGGAAACGGCCACAAGCTGAGGCACCAAAAGTTCCACAGGAACTTGAGAAAACACTTTTTGACAGTGAGGGTGACAGAGCCCTGGAGCAGTCTGCCCAGAGAGGTTGTGGAGTCTTCTTTGGAGATCTTTAAAACCCGCTTGGACGCAGCCCTGTGCCACCTGCTCTAAGTGGCCCTGCGTGAGCAGGGGGGTTGGACTAGATGACCTCTGAGGTCCCTTCCAACCTTAAGCATTCTATGATTCTATGATTCTTTTTCAGATTAACATATTTGAAATATTTAAAATATTTGAGCCTGTAAGGTAATTCCAAATCTATTCAAATTTAAATATTTGATCGATAAATTGATGCAATAATGTAAACATCTGTGGGATGGCCATAAATATCTGTGGGTTAATGAACTATTGTAGAAATAACTTTGCAAAGTTTGGAACTCCCAGTTTTCTTCTTTGCATGTATCTCCTAACTTTGCACACCTAGGTATTCATGAGCTGTTGATTTAATTTTTAGGAAAAAAAAAAAAAAAAGGCTCTTTCATATGTGAATGTGTTTGGCAATTACTTTTCATCTTAAAATACAATTTTGCTATTTTCCAGGCTTTAAGACTAAAGCAGAAAAATTCTCCTGGGACTTTTATTTCCTTTTAATAACCATAGTCTTGTATGTTTTTAAATTCTTGGGTGTGTGATATGCTGGGTCTGTTCTTAAAGTTATGTTAGATGAATAATGTATAAAGTACATGCAAACTGATCCACACATGAGGATTTGTTGGCTGGTATTTATAATCTTTTACTCTTTCTTGTTTCATTATTATTCCTTGACTGTATTTTTTTTTTCTTCTTCTATATCTCCACCAACTGACATGTTAGAAATAATTTGATTTAGAAAAAAAAAATCTAGTATCATCTTTCAGAAGAAAAAAAGGCATCTGCAACAATGATAATTTTGTAATTTTAGATAGCCAGAAGACACAGTCAAGGAATCATAATGTGATTCAGATAAGCTGTTTCTCCAGTGCTTGCTGTGAATTGAAGTCAGGAGAGAAGACAAAACTTTCCATGTCAAATCCAAGTCCTCAAAAAATTTATCATATCTGGTTCATGATATCCAAGATTCATGACATTCATGCGTCCAGGAGAACAGGAAAGCAAATGAAGCTAAGAAAATTATCAGACATTCAGGCAACAAAATGCCCCATCTGCTTCTCAATTTCAGGCTTGGAGAGGTTTCCTGTAGGTCTTAAATACACACAAAAAATTGTCTTGCCTTAAGACATACTCAAACCTGTGTCAGTGGAAGTTGAGAAATGACCATGAAAAACCTCTGCGATTGTTATCATAAAACAACTAAGAAACCATTTGTATTTCTCTGGGAATTAATATGACCACCTCTCTTTCCTTTGTCTCATGAGGAGAAGCCAATGACATGATGTTTCTTTTGGAGGGTGCTGTGTGTCAGTAACAAGTTTGTTCATTTGGATGTTTCTTAAGCAAGAGTGCATTTCTAAATGCTGGCAAACATTCTTAACATAGCTTAGATCAGATTTGCATTTCTTAATTTCTAAGGAGTTCACTTCAGAAATTCCTTCAAGTACAAGGAATCTTAGAGAGCAATTTCTCATTATTAACTATTATTATTTATTAATTTGTTCATTTGTTAGTCCAGGTCCCTGCTCAATATGTTTTCAATCATAACTTTGTATTTGGATAAGGACCAGTGTTCGAAGAAAGGGTCTCTAATAAATGCAAAACTTTAAAAGTGGAGAAAACTCCATTATTGTCTTCCTCAGACTATAGGTATCCTTCCTTGGATGAAATTGTGGGATGGTCTGCAGCAGTTTAATGAGAGAAAGAGACACCACTGAACAATACTAAGATGATGATAAAAATTGTTTCAAGGCCATAAAAGGCAGAAGATATTGAAAAGCTAAGCATTCTAAATGATCAAATCAGATGGTTTATCTCAGATGGTTTATCTATAAGTAAAAGGATATGCATGAATTTTTGTGTGTTTTGTCTGTTTTTATTCAAAGAAATCTTCTTGAAAAAATATTGAATAAGGTGCATGGAAAAAGATGAAGGAATAGAGGTTTGAATTGAATAGAAAATAAACCTTTTTTTGTCTGCATTTAAAACAAATATTTTCTGCTGATTTGACCTGGTACCCCAGAGGTTATCAGGGTTCCTAGGAACACTGATAATAAATAAAACGAGAAATAAAATGTTTCATAACATGGCCTTTTACATTTTTGTCCACTTTGTTTCAAAGGTAGTTAGGCAAATGTGCCTTTGGAGACCAAGCATTGAATTTGATTCAATAGAATTTTTCTAAGCATTGAATTTCACCTGTTGGCTCATTTATGAATTCCATGTTTATTTCTGTTGGAATCCAAGCCAAATGAAGTCTGTTCTTCAATGAGTACAGCAGTGAATATCTCTTGCTAGCCAAATGTTAAGCTGTCAAATTTTCATGTCTAATAGAAGTCTTGAAATAAAAAGTTAAAGAGTTCAGTTCCTTAGAAACTGTATTCTCATTTCTATTGGGTAATGGCACAGTTAAAGTAGCCTTCAAAAACATATTTAAGAATGAAAATTATTTCACTTCTGCTTCCTATATCCACACTTACTATTCCTAACTCTAGAGTATTAGGGTTCAACTCCTCTTATCACTAGGAGGAAACCTAGTGAAGTGGGGATTATATATCTTGTTTTTTTAATACTTTATTAGAATTCTTTCATCTTTTTCTCTTAGATATTTTCATTTTATATTATTTGCATGAGGATTTTGAGAGGAAAGAGTGGTTAAAGAAGTCTCTCTCGCTTTCTTTTTCTTTATTTATTTTTCCCCCCATTAAATTCTATCTTGGTTCTCCTAAGGTATAAATGTTTGAAATTGCCATTTCCATTCTTTCACCCATGAACCACAGGAAAAAATTATGACAGCAATCCAGATATTCAGAAACCACGAAGCTCCTTAGCTTGGCTGACTCAGAAACCAAAGCAGAAACATTTTTTCATTCTAATGCAATTCATGTGTGTTGCCAAAATATATTATAAAGCAGTGGACGAAGTTTTACCTCCAGGAAACCCTCAAAACACCTCCATTCCTCCGCAATATGATATATAGTGAGAAGAAAATCCAGCTTCGTCTTATCTATTTCCAGGCCCCTCTACAGGCAGAAGAGATCATTAATATCCCCATTTTTATTATATAGAGCTATATGGGTAGGCAGAAAAGAAAGTTATGGCAGAATTAGTTTGGGCTGTGACTCCAAATCTAGGGGTAAAACTTAGCAGCTCAGGGTCTGCTCTTTATCCCTCTCTTTTGGTGTTGCCCAGGGGTCAGTGATGGGGCCTGTCCTCTTTAATATTTTTATGGATGACCTGGATGAGGGGATCGAGTGCCCCTTCAGCAAACTTGCAGAGGACACCAAGCTGGGAAGAAGAGCTTATCCGCTTGAGGGTAGGAAGGCTCTAGAGAGGGATCTGGACAGGCTGGATCAATGGGTGGAGGTCACTTGTAGGGCGTTCAACAAGGCCAAGGGCCCGGTCCTGCACTTTGGTCACAACAGCCCCATGCAGTGCTACAGGTCTGGGGCAGAGTGGCTGGAGAGCTGCGTGACAGAAAAGGCTCTGGGGGTGCTGGTCAACAGCCAGCTGAACATCAGCCAGCAATGTGCCCAGGTGGCCAGGAAGGCCAGTGCGACCTGGCTGGTATCAGGAACAGTGTAGCCAGAGCAGGGAAGGCATCGTCCCTCTGTACTCGGCATGGGGAGGCCACACCTCGAAACCTGAGTCCCGTTTTGGCCCCCTCACTACAAGAAGGACATGGAGGTGCTGGAGTGTATCCAAAGGAGGGCAACGAAGCTGGTGCAGGGGCTGGAGCCCAGAGCTTGTGAGGAGCGGCTGATGGAGCTGGGTTATTTAGTCTGCAGGGGACTCAGGGTTGACCTTATTGCACTCTACAACTACCTGAAAGGACGTAGCAGTGACGCAGGGGAGGGAGGTCGATCTCTTCTCCAGAATGACTACCACTAGGACAAGAGGGAATAGCCCCAGATTGGGCCAGGGGAGGTTCAGGTTATACATTAGCACAAATTACATGGAGGGAGTGATGAAGCATTGGAACCAGCTGCCCAGGGAGGTGGTGGAGTCTGGCGGGGGAAAAGCCGCCAGCTGTGGCCGGGAGGACGGCCATGCTCACATGCTCAGGGAGCAGCTGATCGCCAGCTTTGGGGTCAGGAAGGAATTTTCCCCTGGCACAGACTGGCCCTGGTGCCCAGGGGTTTTCGCCTTCCTCTGCAGCATCGGGCCCTTGGAGGCCACGGAGTGAGCGCCTCTTGTTGCAGCACTGCAACCCCAGCTCTGTCCTGCAGCTCTGTGTCAGCCGGCCCCTGGCCGGCTCCCAGCCAGAGCTCTGCCACTCCCAGGGATTAGAAACCCTCCCTCAGAGTGGTCTGGCTTCCACAAAACAAGGAGCATCCACTAAGGTTCCAGGCTGGATGCTCCATGAGGGAGCAGCTGCCACTTGCGAGCTGCCCCTGCATGTAATAAAAGTGCAATTCTGGAAACTTGTGCTGTGTGTGCTCTTTGTGTCCCACGAGAGGAGGCTGCAGCGCGAGCGCTTTGTCCTGCAGCTGGCAGGACCTGCAGGTCCCTGCTGCCCACCGGGCCTGTGGAGCCCCTTGCGGGGCTGGGAGGGTGGTCCCGCTGCCAGGGCTACCGTGGGTGGGTGCCCCTGAGCTGCACAAGCCCACAGCGTGTTCCCTCGGGGTCTGCTGGGCACGGAGCCGAGCGATGGGAGCAGAGCGGTGTGTCCCTTGGCTGCTTGGTGTCCCCATGTGCCCATCTCCATCAGAGCAGCTCCGCTGCTCCTGGTGCCCCGGGATGTGTCTCCCCCATCCCTCCCGCTGCTGCCCAGCGCAGCGTGGCCAGGCTGGTCCCACAGCAGGTTGAGATACACTGGTGCCTGCCATGCCTGTGTGCAGCAGAGTCTCCACAGGCCCTCCAGGAAAGGCCAAGACCCCCTGCGCTGTCCTGTGTGGGAGAGTGCTGAGAAAAATAGAGGAGAAAACCCATAAGCAGCTCTGCTCCTTCCTGCGCATCTGCATTTCCCCCTTCCTGATGCAGAACCAAAGTATCTCCCAGAGAGCCAGCAGCCTCTGGAGACGACTCAGAGATCACATGGGTCTTTATTATCCCAGAGCGAAGGGGCCAGACAGGGGCCGGGCTGGCAAGGGGCAGGAGAAGGTGGCAGCAGCTCCGGCAGGGAGGCGAGGAGGCGGGAGAGCTGTGGAGACTGCAGAGCAGCCCCTCAGAGGAGAGAGCAGGAGGCCGCCCGCTGACTCTGTGATTTGATTTCGAGATTTCTAATGAAATGCTAGAGATGTGGCTAGTCCTGGACTGCACAGGAGTTGTCACAGACCACAGGACTTAACTGCTTTTTCCTCATCCAGTCTTTGGTGGTGATCTTTGAAGCGTTTTTCTGATATATCCTTGGCAATGGCTGCATTTTGAAATGGAAATGTTTAGAAATGATGCTAATTCTTTCATTGGAAAGGCTTTTGTTACCATGTAAATAACTCTAACTACTCACCAGGGATATCAGACATCACAGAAATCTATTAAGAGCAAGTAATATGTGTTACCTCATCTGAAAATTTAATCTACTGTAGGCTCTGAACACTTTTAGAAAAGAGGCTTTGATTTTTTAAGAGAAAATAAAAAATAAAATTGAAATAGAAATAAACTTATTTACTAAAAATGCTAAATGTCAGATTACTTGTTAATAAATTCATTTCCCAGAATGTGCACTGAGTCCGAAAAATTCATTGTGAAACCAGCTGAAGACAAGAAGCCAAATCCCGCACTGAAAGGCATGCACACAGCTATCATTGACTGGGAACAGGATTGGCTCAGAGACTGGAAATGAGTAAAGCTCTGCCAAGTGAACAAAAAACAGCCAAATTTCAGAAACTACATCACAGGCACATTGTGCCTGTGGTCTGGTGGTCTGCTAAAGTGAGGGAGAACAAGGAAGCATGAAAGCGGCAAGACACAGATGTATCTGCAAGGCAGTGAGCAATGAGAGGGTTGTAGCGTAGAGCCAGGTTGCCTCACTGTCTGCAACCGCTTGGAAAGTTGAAACTGAACTGAAAAATTTGGCTGTGAAGGCAGCACACAAGCTGTATGTAGTAGTGGGGAAAATATGAAGAACATTGAAATCAACAATTGAAATGATGAAAATTAAAATTTGTCCAGATCATTGGGACAAAACAGTAAATATTAAACAGTGGCTGTTTAGCTAATGTCCATTTGATTGAGACTTTGGTAGGACAGTGGAGAACCTTGAAAGAAATTCTTAAGAGAATTGTACTCTTAAGACAACTGTATTCCTACTTTTCTTTTTCCTAGGCTATGAAATCTTATTTTTAGTGGGGCCAGATAATAATAAAACCTTATTTTCTCAGCGTTCCTGAACAGGTGCAAAGCTGCAGATAACACCAATCAAGTCTAGTGGGGCTGGCATGATAGTGCTGCAGTGATAGCTGAGCTCTGTTTTGGCACTGGTGACAGTTCAGTACAGGTTGCTTGCCTTAATTTTTTTTTTTTTTGGGGGGGGGAATACAATGAGTTGACATTGTGAGGCTCTCTTAGACTGTAAACTTAGTTCAAAGGAAAAAAAAAAGATTATCTGCGGAAATGAAGCTATATGCAATTTAAATCCTAAATGTCTTCCTTTCTGAAGACAAGGTACAGGCACAGGTAATCTGATCCCTGGGCGTCAGCCACAGGATTTCTGCTGAATCAGCAGGGCTCAGGGATTTTTCTCTTGGTAATGCTGTGTCTAATTAGATGCACAAGGTATAGCTCATACCTGGGCATGGGGCTGTGCATTACTTGTATTAAAGATAATACTTACACCATTAACATAAAACACCTCTCTATGAAATGTTCAGCTTGAGGCTCAACTGTTATGAAGAAAAGAAAAATGTGGTCTGTTGAAGAAAGCAAGAAGGCAGCTGCATAGAGAAATCTCCAACAGATCAGAGAAAAAGACTGAAAGCATGAACTGACCATAAAGGTCCTGCTTCTCCCACCAGCGATGATGCCAAGCCAGTGCCATATTCTGATTTTGTGGATCTAGCAACTGAGTATATTAAGCACTGACTGTAAAGTATCATACCAAGATAAGCTTTCTACATTTGCTATGTCTTTATAATGGATTTTGTAAATAGTCTTGATGTCTTTGCTTCTCTCTGCAGAGGCTGCTTTATGTCTCATAACAAAACTTTCATTGTAATGATATAAACGGAAGGGAAGTATGAAAAATTGATGAGGCTTTCTGTTTGCTTTTAAAAACCACCAGAGTATTACAAATTTGTTAGGTATAATAAAACAAATTGAAAGATTTTTTTTTCTCTTTAATTTGGGAAAAAACATCAACAAAAAACTATACAGACACTACATTACTGTTTGACCTTCTCCAGCACAGCTTTTGATGGTCTTTTCCACACTGACCTCATTTTGCATGTTACTTGTAGCTAAGCTTTTCCATTAATTCTGTGCTTCCTGCATTGTTCAGTACAGTTGTATCCCTTTGAGAGTAGACAGCCCTCGCTGCCCCCTGACCAAGTCCTTGGATGAAAGAGAGAACAAAAAATGAATCATGTATACTCACTGATGTCCCAATACATTTTAATGATAAGACTGATGTGAATAAAGTTCAGTCTATGGCCTCAATGACTGAGAAGTGGTGGCACTCAGGATAGTGGATGGACCAAGAGCCTAGACTTCTGTTGAAATGGAGAGATTATTCCTGACATGCTCGTTTTGCAGCGGCTCATGGAGAAAACTAGTGGCACAAAATAAAACTTCAGCTGATCTAGGTTATTCAAAGTACTAGAGGTGCCTTTTAAATGTAAAGAATGACAGGGTGATTCTCTTTCTCACTTTGATGTATTATATATGACTTGAGAGGTTCAGTAAGAGCTTACGTGGGACTGTGTTCTACTCAGTATGGGGAAAGGTGCTGCAAACTGCTCCTTCAAAGTAATGTAATATGAAGACAATAAAATGTTAAAGCCACAGTTTTCCAAAAAGATATCTGATTTTAGGAGTGCTTAAACATTTTTTCAGGAAAATTTGGTGGGGCCTGTTTATTAGGAAGCATGTCTGCAGTTTACTGGATATTTCCTTTGCACACATCACCTCCAATCATTTTTGAAAATCTCAGGCTATATATCTGCAGTCACTGATACTGGCACCAGCTCCAAGTGATGAGAGAAGTCTCACAGAAATAAGACATGAAAAGAGGTATTGTGGCATCACAAGAAAAACATGCTTTATGGCTAAATCACTCCAACACTTTTCTTAACATCCTTCCTTTCATAGCATCTGTTCTCTGACTGTGCCAATATATCCTGTGGTGGTTGTCCATTTCAGAAACAAATTGAAAGTTAAAATTTCTATCCAAGGAAGCTACATAAGAAGATTTCATTCTTCTAGTTTAACTTTTTTTGAAAATAAAGCCACAAGTTTAGATGTGATAGAAAACACAGTAAAACCAGCAGCCTCTTGCAGACTCAAAGCAGATGCTTTTTGATGGACTAGGAGGTAGGAAAGAGAGACAGAATGACCAGCATGAAACACCAAGAGAAAAAATGGAAGAGGTTTGGTGGGGCTCCAAAGAAAGAGGTAAGTTGAAATAAGATAAGGCCACAGTGAAATTAAAGTTAGCCTTATAAATAAATAATGTTTATAAGGGCCACTTTTTCACTGTTAGTGCATTGAAATTTGTGATCCCACCGAGAAGGTTTAGAAACCATAACTAAAGTGGTAATTGTTTGCTGCCATCCTCACCGACTGATGGAAACCTTGTCTTGCTAAATATAAGCTGTGTGTTCTTCTGTATGTTAAAGCTATTAGTTGTTCATAGATTAAACATATACTGTCACAAAATTAGAGAATGCAATAGCCCATCATGTCAACCTTACTAGAGGACATTAAACTCTATATAGACCCCTTGCATGCGAGGAAGTCACTGACCCAGCAGTGATCTGAGAACATCGCAAAATCTTATCTGCAAGCCTAGATCCTGTTTGCATCTGCAGACTGCATGCCGAATTTACAGTCAAAGCTGAAAGCGCTTTGAAAGCTGGCCCTTAAGGTCATATCCGCTGTCCTCACGCCTGTCAAGGATTTTTCCCCCATGGGATATTTCATGAGGGTTTTCTAGTCCGTGCTGGTTTTGTTATGTTTTTGATGTGGCTGAAACAACAACCTTTGGGAGAGTACAGATAATCAGATTTTCATTCTGTTTAGCTAGTTGCACTGCTCCTGTCCTGAAATTAACTCCCAGTAGAGTTCTCTAATCTGCAATTCAATATCTTAGTATCCGATCATCTTTCATACTAAACAATAGCAGTACTGAAGTCCCTAGAGAAATTTGAGAGACTTTGACAGTTTTCTTTTTCATTGTAGATCTTTACTTGGACTAAGGTGTCTATTTTTTACCTTGTTAGACCTTAATAATTTGTTTTATTATTTTTTTTCAGACTTCTGCAAGCATTTGGGAGGTGAGAGAGGAAGTGATATTTCTCAGAACAATAAGGGGTCTATCTTAGAATAGGAAGTTCTCTGTTTAAGGTTTTTCTAAAGGTCAGATTCTAATCTCTTCTGATTTGTTTTTTTTCCATACCTCGATCCCTGTATAAAGAATTCTTTGTATCTATACTCTAACAGGTTTTGTCCTATGCTTTGTATACACTTAGCACATCTCTTCAAAAATATCAGATTGCCAATACGGAGCTTTGTTAAGTAAAATATTTTCCCTCTACTTTCTAAATGATCAAGGTTCATTACTTTGTCTTTTAACTCTGTAAACTCATTGATTTTCATCCTTGCACTTGTTAATATTCTTTTACCCTGCTAACCTGCCATGATTGCTAAATATCCTGCAAATTGTAAGGCATTTAGAACTGTAAATCTCAGACCAAATAAAGGCATAGCACTTAACTTGTTTAAAAGCATTTACATTAATGAGAACTGCTAAATGGAATTAGAGTACAGAACTGATATTTTAAAAACTATTGAATTTGGTTAAGATGATTCTGGAACTTTGAGTAAGAAAAAAGAATAAGCAGAGTCACAGGGGATTAGATGAGAGAGACTGATAATAGCCAGGTAAATGATTGGATGGCAAAATTATTAGATTTTTTTTATTTGTTTGTTTGTTTTTTCTTATTACTGTTCATTTTACACTAGTAAAGAAGTCATCCTCCATTTGCAGTATGGTAACTGATGGAAGAAGTAGGCTAAAATAAACATTCAGAAATCTCCAGAAATCTCAACAGTTATGAGTAACATACCCAGGAGCCAAAACACTAAGTGAATTAACTGGGGCATGGTCCATGTTCAGTCATGGATTTGTAGACTTCATGTTATGTAGTTTTCCTGCTAGAACATTTTCAGTATGTAACTGCCTAGTCCTTTCTCCCTAACAGACTCTCTGGGACACAAGTGTACCCATGTGGATGCATAACTTGAGCAGGAGCCCTATGTCTGAGTATTCAGTGATTTTTTCAAATGTTTGAGTGACTTTCAGTGATTCCTCTGAGGAGCTTTTCCAAGAAGGAATGAATCCTTACACTCACAGCCTCTTTCTTCCTCTCCACTCTTTTGGCTCTTGCAGTACTCACTAGCATTCACTTCAGCTCTGGCTGCATTGAGGTCACTCTGGCTGCACTGAGGTCACCATTACTAAGAAAGAGAATGCAATTAGCAATTAATAAGAGCATTCTCAATAAGAGTGTTTAGTGACAGCTTCGAAGAGTTGAAAGTTATAAAATTGCTTACTGCCTTAGCTGGGCTCTTCATGATCGAGTACAAGCAAACTCTGTGCAGTACAAAGCCATCTTGCTTGGTATTTGTCAGTTTTCATTGGCAATGAGGACTGTAAAATACCCTGCAGATGTACTGAACATGCTTTGGAACAATATTAAGATAACAATGAGAAAATAATCTGTCTTTTAGTAAAATCCAGCCTTTCTTCTGGAGCAGTTCAACTCCCAGTTCCCGGTAAAATGTCCTCTTTTGCTATAATGCGATAGGTTATTGTGACTAATCTTTTCCGAGATTTTTTTTTTCCAGCAGGGGTTTGCATGTACTCTATGCTTGCCCATATCCACTAAAAAAAAAAATAGGACATATAACACTAAACATTAATATTTAAGTAAAGAAGTACAGAAAAATTTTCAGGAAGCCAAAATGCAGATGTTTGTAGATGTTAGTAGAGTTTGATCTGGCTGCTAAACACAGATATCTAGTGCATTTATTTGAAACATGCTAGAGAGCTTGGTAGATGTTTGGAACGTGAAATGGGTAGACATGACGCAGGATCAGTATAAGATCCATGCTTTTCTGGGGCAGCACCTGGAGATAGGTAGACAAACATAATATGCAGTTCAATCAAGTTTTAAGGGTGAGTTTCACATTAAGAAATCTGCACAATCTGCACATTTAGACATCAACATGTTGATGAAACTTGGATGTTTTAAATTCCTATATCTGTCCATAATGAGCAAGCTAATATAACCAGTGGTTCTCAGAAAGTAAATCAGTTGACCGGACAATAAGGGACAAATTCAGTTGCCTGAGATGACCTTGCATATGAGATGTCTGTGGCATCCAGCAGCTCCAGATGTACCTTGCACCACATTTGTCCAAAATTATGTCTTACATGTCCTACAGCATCTCAAATAGTGCTAGCTGACTTTTGAGGGCCTCTGTATATTTCTTTTGGGTGAAGGTGAGGTTTAAGATAAGGAGAATTTACAGGCAAACATTGCTAGAGGGCTGAGCATCTTTTATAGTAGTTATTGTACAAGCTTCTCTCAGTCCCAAGGAGAGGTCTTGGATATTTTAGGTGTTTCAAACCACTAAGCATAGATGTAAGCATAGATGGTGTTCCCATCTGCAATTCATGCAAATAAATTTACGTACTTAAAATCTACATAATTCCTATTTAGGCTCCTAAGTCCTGGTTAAGAAATAGATCATGGTCATTTAGGTCTAATATGTTAGTTCAGAGTATTTGCTTTACACTAATATCGCACATTCCTGTTAATTTTAAGACACTTTGTGTGGAAATTAATTCTGCTGTGGGATCAGAGGCATGAACACAGAAGTTAAAGGAATTAAATCTTATGCTTATGGTTATTATCTTATGGTTATCTGACTTTTTTAACTTATGGTTAAAAAAATGCATGAACTTCATGATCATAGGTTATCAATTTAGCATTGCCACTGTCTTTTTAAATATGCTTTTTTAGCACAGAAAAAGAACTTTTTCGTGAATGTTTTTCTCAAAGTTGCAACTTTATTGTAGTTTATTATTCTTAGCAACTTTGAATTGTCCCAGGTGAAGCAACAATTTGTCATTTTGATATGATGTTATCACTGAAATTAGACTCCTTTTTTTGTTTGTTTTCCAGGGATGCCAGAAAAAGCAACTACTTTTCTATGTAAAGCAAATATTTCTTCATAGATGACAGGAAAAAGAGGCTTAGGTGTTTGGCCTATTAGAAGCTGACTGTAGTTATATTTCAAAGAATGAATGCACAAGGTAGAAATGTAATACTTGTCAGATTCCTAATAGAAAAGCATATTTCAAAGCTTCACAGTTCGACTCACCTTGAAGAACTCTTTACCGAGATACAGAAAGAGCTTTGGTTCAATGCATATCAAAATGGTGGGATTTTCAGAGTGGTAACACAGTAGTTAGTTCAGTCCTCTAAAGTTCAAACCTGGGTCAGAGCTTTAGGACATTTCAGGGGAAAACTTTGGTAATATTCAAGTAGCAGAATAAAAATTAATTTAGTTCTATATTGTACTTAAGTTTGGCTGTCATTGTGAATCAGGGAGTGTCTGGTGCTTAAAAATTTAGACTTCTGCTCTTTCCACAGAGGTGTCCGAGCTTTATCAAAGGTGAGCCATGTTCAGTAAGAGCAATATGCTCATGCTGTGAACCTGAGACTACCACTTCAGCAGAGGTAGGTTCAACAGGGAAAGATAATGTTGCTTAGGAGGATCAGAGTAGGAGGCAGATAATTCCTATATGAACCCATATTGCTCTGACAAAAAAACATCTTGATACAGCTTTTCTTTTACTTAAATTCCTGGGGTCCAGGAATTTAATGATAACTAATAGAATTCTAAATGATAACTCATAGAAACAGACAAAGCAAATTTTATTTTAGAAGGAATAATATGTTATCTCTTGGTAGTTTTAACCTGTATATCCCGAGTTCTGCCAGTCCTTCACAGTTGGGCAATTTCTTACCCTGGAAGTTTTCCCACTGAACTCAGTAGGTGTTCCTGGACAGGAAATTACTATTAATTTCACCAAAATTGTTTAGAAGATGAAGATTTTTGAGGATTAGGAGAAGGCTGCATAGCTATTATCAAGATGACAGCTTATGCAGCAATTTAACTGTGACATTAAAGCCATGCACCCTGAGCACTTGGGCCGTTGACACTATTAGACTGACATGGCCCAGCTTTCAACAATTTTCCAGCTTGTGCGGCTGTTGGGAACATATGGGCCTTAATGTTTTTGTTCTTAGTGATTCATTCCTTTGCTCTTTCTCACACAAACACGCCAGCCTGCTTCTGTTGAACTCACTGAACATTAAAACAACAGTTTTCCATTCAGAGCAAAGTAGTAATAGATTCAACTCACTTTAATTATTGGAAAGCTTCATTGCTTTGCAGCAAATAAAAATGTATTGCCGCATCTGTGATCTGCTTCTTTAATAATAGTAATAATTTCCTTTGTGATTTAGATATGTAGGCAAATTGGAAAGTGTTGAACTCAGGCACAGATCACTTCTTCCTGATGCTATTGAATATTTTTACAGATACTGAGGCATTTTGCATTTTATCTGCTTATGTTTTTTTAGATGGAAAAGTAGGCACTGCAATTTTCAGTGCTAATTAAATAGAATTTTGACAGCAGCAGATATTGATATTCCTTATTCTCCCAAAAAATAGCGTCCATCCGTTATAACTTTTTAATTGGACTCCAGCAGATTATTAAATAACTCAAATAAATAATAGAAATAAACTTCAGCTAAAATCTTGCGGAAGGGGAAAAAGTGCCCTTTATTAAAATGGTTTCATCTTACTTTTTTTTCTTCACTCTTACAAATACTTAGCTATCTGTATTCCTACATCAGCTTGACAGAAATGGTTCTGATTAGTAGCGGGCTACTTGGGTTTCCATATGAATTTCCATTAAAATGCTGATAAAATTGATGTCATATTTTTAAATAAGCAGACCAAGAACTACCTCATTACCCTGAAGCATTATTTAATAATTCAGCAACATTCAAAATTGTGGCAGTCTTGAAAATATTAGTAATGAAACTCCAAAGTGAAGAACATGTGTAAGCCAGCTGTTTTCCCACGCCTAGATTCAAGGTAGAAAGTAAATTTGACAGTTTTACCCATTGGGAAACTATACTGTGGAGTGAAGAACACTAAGTGTTCATTCATTCACAGAAAGTGAATGTTAATCTGGCAGGCATGTTTATTTTGCTAATAATCTAAGGGGATCTCTTATGCCTCTGTTTGTTTTTACAGTTCTGGAAAAGAATATGACTAAGGTGATTAGCTACTACAATCTGGTAGAGATTGAGTTAAATTGCTCGGAAAATCCCTGTGTCTGTGAAAAGGGAATTTTACTTACAATGGCTCTTGGAAAGTAAAGGGTTTTTGTTTTAAAACTATTGTAATTAAGATAAAACTATTAAAAGCTATTAAAACTATTGTAATTAAAACTATTGTAATTAAGATAATACTGTCATCTGTTGTTCATCAGTGAACGTAGCTGAAAGAAGAGGTGCACGTATGTTTGAGTAACAGTATTTTTTCATGGCTACATCCAGTATCAGTTGATTGTCCCATGGGTCAGACAGAGATGTCACTTCTCACTTGGTCAGTTGAGTGCACTTGTGTGCCATGGGACACTTGGCTGCCTGCTTGAGCAGTCTCAGGAAATATTCCTGCTCATGAGGCAGGGTTAGTTTCAGACAACAGCTCTTTGCCTTCCCCAGAGTTTCATCAGCATTTGGCAAATACCAGGAGGTTACCACATTAATCTGTTCAAAGGCTTGGCCTTGGCAGCAATGCCTTGAATAACAAGCTGGGGGACCTTTTGTGAAGAGAAGGGCTAGTCTGTAGGAGAAATTAGATCAGGAGATAACTGCAATATTGATGAACTGAGAGCCTTTGGAAATGGCACTGGGACTTAGAGTCTCTGTAGACTTGAATATCCTTCTCTATTTACCTATAACTATCCCTGAGGGGATTTCCCATTCTACTTCAGTCCAGAAAAATGTTTGCACCTTGTTACCAGGAACTAATTATTCTAATTACAAGCTATATGGAAAAATATCTGAACCAGATACAAATGATAAAGTTAGTTTTTGCATGGAAAATCTATGTTGAAAAAAGTTGAATTTGTCTTTTAATTCAATCCCTTTCATATCACGCATTGTCAGAGATAGTTTATGTAGGATATAAACCTGCTTGAAACAGGAGAATATTTCCCCCAATTTGTGAACAAAGGCAATTAAATGAGCAAGAATGAGATCTACTCAAACCATGAATAATTAGAACTGCATATGTACACTCCATGACGTTGTATAAAATTCTTAATGGAGATACATTTCCTGCTGATTACAACCTTTCAGTAAATCTCACCCGAACAAGATGCTTTTAGGAATTATCATTCAAAGCAAGTTGATACTGCCAAGACAATTTCTGCTTCCTACATCGATCTGCGTTATCACTCTGAGCTTTGATTCAAAGTTCAAGCTATTTGGATATTCTCCCAATTCTTAGGAATTATGTTAATCTAGAAAAGGTGACCAGCATCAAACAATGTGACTTCCAAGATCTTTAAAGGAAACTGGTAAAGTTCAAGTTCTTAATGCTGGGTAGGGTCTACTGCTTATGCTCAAACCAGAGAAGAAATAAAAGAAGAGAAAAAAAAAAGTAAACAAAAAGTCTGAGTCAATGTGATGACCACAATGTGGCAAAAACCTCAATCTGATTGTAAAGAGCACAAAATCAGACTACAATTAGAGAAGTATAATTACACTGAGCCATGTTATCACTGTGTAGTTTATCTCACTATCCTTTCAGGCTTAGGGGTATTCTTAAAGGATCTTCAGTAAAAATCACTTACAAGCCTATAGGATGCACCATTATTAAGTATGATTGTGTGTTTGTGTAGTTTTTGAACTACTGGAAATTCCGAAATACCAGGACATGTTTTCTGAAATATAAGAGTTTACTAGAAATTTCTATGAAAAGGTGTGCTTTGAGTAATTTGTACCTATCCATCATGCAGAGAATGGCTTTCAGTAAAGGATTTTCATCTTTATATAGCATGTTTCTTTTTTGGATTGTTTCATTTTTTTTTCTTGATGTCTAAAAATCATCCATGATTTAGGAAATATCTCTTTACACTTCCCTTCACGGCGATTAATCTTCACATCCTTCAAGGAGAATGCAAGAAACAGTCTTCTCCAATTTTCTTATGGCTATATTTCAGCTTTCCCAATTATAATGAGGAAGTGGATTTCAATTGTTGAACTACAAACTCAGAAGATTTAGAACTGTAAAAAGCATTTATTAGGTGGCCTCATTTATGGCTTTGCCATTTAAGAATTGCTGTATTTCATTGGCTTTGTCCAGTTCAGTCATAAACAACTCAGACCATACAAAGACTGATGAGGTAGAGAACAACTTGTTTCCCCCAAGATGAATTTTTAGTTTGAACTCCCTTTTACTTGCAAAAGATTTTCCTTCATGCCAGAGTATATTTAGTAGTTTGTCTTCTGTTTTTAATTCTTGTGCTTCCTCTCTTTGCCTGCAGAAAACCAAGTAATCAAACAAGCAGGAAAATACTCTAAAAACTTAATCTGTACCCACTGTTTTCAATCTGTATATTACTGTTTCAGAGTGTAAATTGCCTAGGTTTGTCTGTGTGTAATTCAGATGCAGCTTGCATTAGAAGATTTGTCATAGACACAGATAACTTCCGCAGGACAAATTCTGTGAAAATGTGTTTTTTAATTAAAATCTCTTCTTCAGTATGATCAGTGGAGTCATAAAGCTTATGGCCATGAGAGATCACTAGATTATCTTGACTTCATAAGCACTGCAACTTGTAATGCTATTTTGCGGGGGGAGGATTTTCATCCTTACACCTCTGTGCTGAACCAAATAACTCAGATCTAAGATGGCTAAGGCATATCTGCTGTATTCTACAGATCTCTAAGGACAGTTGTTCAACATAAACCTTCTGTGCAAGGATACCTGCTGAAAGACAAATATTAGAATCAAGTGGATGTGTTATTGTACATGTCTTTTTGTTAGAGGTGGCTCAGAGGAGTTCATATTATCTCTTGAAAAGTCCTGAAAGTGTGGGTTTAAAATGAAATCAATCAAGGAGAAAATAACATTTTCATTCCTTCAGCACAAACTACAGGCTACAGATAGCTTGTATTTGAAATGAATTGTAATAATTGGTATAATTAATGAATAATGATACCTGAAGCATTCCTGAAGTTAAAATACCCTACCATATACCTTACAGTAGATAATTATGAATGAGTACTTTTATAATTATCAAACTCTTGCAAACCACTTGCAAATAACTTATAAAGATGGAATAAGTCTAAATTTATTAAATATTCTATTTACCCTGAATATTGTAGTCAGCATTGCATGACTGCTATAGCAACTTACAATTGATATTGTGATAATGCTCCTGATATTTCCTGATTTATGCTCCTGATATTTCCTGATTTATTTCCCTTAACATTTATTTTTATCTATAGTGGAACTGGACAGATGCTTGTGATTTAATTATACTGTATATAGTTATGAGAAAGGGGTTGCATTTCTGCTACTTGCATTTACCAGTTATTCCAAATAACATCTACGATTCATTTACCTTACACAGTAAGGTTTCTTTTGCAGTAGATGAACACTGTCTCCAGAAGGAAATATTTAGGATTGACACACATTTTCTCAAATTGAAATTCTTGTTAAAGTTAGAAGAACTTCTAGAACTCCTTGTTAGGAGGAGCTGATCAAATCAATTATAAGTTATCAAATACAGGGTCATTTGTATACAACTTATTGGCATGCTTAGTGAAAAATGTCTACACAAGACTGCTTAATGAGGACTATGAATGACAGTAAGGAATCTAGAGGAAAATTAATGACAAATCATTATTTGTACTAATAGACCTTGAAAAATTTTGGATGCAAGCCAAACCACTACATTATGTACTTTATACTTTACATATATCTTGCAGTAATTCTGCTACGAAACACAAAATAAAGATTGGCTTTATTATATACACTCATTCTTGGTGAAAGTTGATTGATTTTGCAGATGTCCCAATGTAATTTATTTTAAGTGAATATTCCTGAAATTTATCTTGACTTTCACTGAGAAATTAAAATTGGGCCTAAATTGTTGTCTAGTTGTCAAAGCTTGAGAATCTTATGACAAATATATGTTATAGACCAGGTTAAAAAGAAAAGAAAAGCTTGAAAAATTATTTTGAGACCATTACTGTTTCAAGATCATTACTGCTTCAGATGGGAACCCTTGAAAATTCAGTAGTTTCAATTTGGCAGATTTAGTTCCCGAAATAAGAGAAGAATTGCCAGAAGAACTAAAACCATTAATATTTGAGTGTAATTCTTGAACACAGTTAAAGGTTGCATTAGATAACTTTCTTCACTTTTGTTGGTAAATCCACAAAAATATATTTTCTTTTAAATATTCATTAGAAGAAATATTTATGTGTGCATACATGGGCATAGGCTGAATAAGGTAGAAAAAGAAGGAGTCAATGAAGCTGAGCACCAGTGGAGATCTGCTGGTGCCTTTCTGTTGATGATGAGGTTATATTTCAGTGGTTTCTCTACTACTGCCATGATGGGTGCAGGACCTCCAGCACTGCTAACATTGGTCTGCAGCCTTCTGTGACTCACACGTTTCCTTCACCCCCACTAAATCAGTCCCCTGAACGCCAAGTGCAGCTGTTTTAACCTCCATCTGGGTAAACCTATTTACAGCAGAGGTACCAGATTGATACCAGCACATCCTGGACCACAACAGGGCTCCTTTATCTAACATCTCCCCCTAGCGGGACCTAGCGTGAATTTTTAACATCTAGGGCCCTTCCAAGACTCAGTTTTGTGAGTCTTGTGTATTTTATCAAATTTTATCTATTTAAGCTGTATTCTTGAATCAAATCACATTGTGCAGATAGTCCTTAACAGACTCTGAGTAATAAAGGCAGCGTTAATATATAAAAATCTAGCTTTTCAACATTTTATTGGTGACTTAATTTGCAAATTTATCTCTTTCCCAAGTACAGAGCTTCTGTCATATGCAGATGTTGTTCAAATCTGAAAAAGGACAATACAGAGGCTCATGTATGCCATCCTTCAGTATCTAGTAGATTAATTTGCTCTGTCTGCAGCTGACATTTTTTCTAGTCTCTAATACTCCAAATCCTGCTTAGGATCAGAAAGTTAGCCTGGGCATCAAGTTATTTTTTTTTTTTCCTAGCAGCACTTTTTTTTTTTCCCTAGATACAATCTGACAATCATGACTAATATCTTTCCCTAGATACAATCTGACAATCTTGACTAATATCTATCTGCATCCTCTATTTGCAGAGCTGCATATAAATGCCAACTTGTGCTAATTAACAGTGACATAAGGAAAGGTTATATTTAAGCATAAACACATCATAGTATTAGGAGAGTTTTTTGAGAATTTCTTTTTTTTTTTTTTTTTTCCCTTAAGGACACACAACATTGCTGATGCTGCATTCTGTTTTAGGTATTTAAGTAACACTGTAATAGCCTGAAAGCTCAAAGTCAGCAGATGCCTTATCATCTAGTTTTCTTAGCAGTCCCTTTATTACTTCCTTCTAGGAATACTTGCAAGCATGCGAGACTAAAGAGCTTAGAGCTGCCAGATGCCTGCATATATGTGGGCTGTGTGCAAGCAAACAATCTTCCTAAATTAAAACAAGAATTCAAACAGGTTATTTTTGCAATGATCATCATGCTCACATCGATTGTCATGCAGTGTTAGGATCTTTTTACAGATCTGATGGCCAAAGCTCATCATTATCCTGCTTGTCTGGTTGTTCTTAGTATCTTCAGGAATGAGACAGGCAATGATGATGTGTTTATTGTTCATTTTTCAGTTGCTTTTGTTTTCATCCCTAAATTTGAAAGACTGGAATACAGTCTCCAATGTGTGAGAAAAAACCTTCCCAGGACAATTTGTTGAATAAAAGAAGCAATATGCCTTTTGACTATGAGTCCTGCTTTGGGGATTTTGCAGAGCAGCCTAAACAAGGCTTCACACATTTTTTCAGTGCGTAGTCTTAAATATTTTTTCCTAGATTTCATGGAAAT
>VZSG01000733.1:250636-294358 GCA_013398315.1 Nothoprocta pentlandii
AAAGCAGGTGCATCAGTATCTACAACTCTTCCTGGAACATGAATTCATAAAATTATCTATGGCTTGTGTAGGAGCTTAATGAAATAATCCGAAGAGATTTTACTTTTGTTTTACCATTGTATTTGCAGTTGTTATTGCTTGTTTTCACTTTACAGTCCCTAAGAGTAGCCCTCATTCTCTAGCTTATTTGACTGAATAAGTGATTTTCTTATATCTGATATTTTCTTGTCAGTAAATATTTCTGGCAGTTTTCTTATATACTTATCAGCTTAACTGGCTTCATGGCTGCAGCTATTTTCTAGCTTTCAAAGCAGGAATTTACCTAGGGGGATATAAACAATGATTAAAAATGTTGGAAGCACTCACAATATCCAAAAACTAGTGTGCAATGGATGGCAAAGGCCTTCTTGGAAGTATGTGGATTGTATTGACTTGTTCTGTGCCCAGCTGAAGTTGCCAAAGATAAACATCCTGTCTCTAACCTTCTTGCTGTCAATATATACCCTTTCTAAAATTACTTAAAAAAAAAAAAAAAAGACTTTAAAAACATCTAATTTAGCAGTGTTTTGGATTCTACATTGCCAAAAAATGTAAACACAACTTTATCACAGAATGTGCTATGAAAGTCTCTGGATTTTTATATTGTGTGTTGAAACAGACAGATATTGAAAAGGAAGATTTTAAAATGTATTGCATTTATGATGCATATTTCCTCACATTTGATTAGTTCTTTCTTTCTTATTTATTTCACTTATTTAAAGTTTTTTATGTATTTATTATTTGCATATTGCATATTCACTGAATGGAGATAATGAATTTATGATAATCCAGTATTTGAAGAAAGGCAGTCCTTGCTTACAGTATCATATGGCTTGAAAAACATGCATGCTGTTCTGTATGAACAGAGAGGTGAACGGTCAACTTTTATCCCTCAAAGCTTTTGTGAAGAAGGCAAGAGAAAACACTTGCTCTTTCACACCTCTCTTTATTTTAATGTGTTCCAAAATTAAAAAAAAAAAAAGAAAAATATCAATATTTTCCATGGTCATAAAAATTTATTGACAATTGGTTACAATATGAAGTGTGTATTGATCACAAAATAATATATATCTAAATAGTATTTTCTTCTTGAAACTCCTTGAAACTGTGATATTCTGCATTGAATTTCAGACTTAGTAAAAATGGTGAAAAAAGGAGGCTTGCAAGGTGAAAACCTCACTTTCTACCTTAGTGGTTTGAATGCTTAGCTGGTAAAAAGACTTCAGATATCTTGTTTCTACCATAGGGATTATTTCTGTATATGCTATTAGGCTGCTAGTGGTGGCAATACAATACTATCTCAGTCATTAGACAGAGCTTCTCTGGCTTATCATTCTCTTTACTTGAAGCGAGGAGCTCTGGGTCCCCTGGGAGAGATGACATTCTCCTCCTAGAGTTTCGGGGCCTGGCCAAAAAATCAGGGTGAGATTTAACTTCACAGCAGTAGGGCTCAAGCTTCGGTTCAAGCAGCAGCCTGTTAACATTCTGCAAATATTCCCACATCCACTTTCCTCCGAATTGCTTCTCAGGTTCATGAACTTTTCAGTTCTTTCTGCTAAATCATGCAGCTTACTCTGCGGGGATGAGAGGTGCATGCTCCTCTCTTTCGGCTCTCCTCCATCCTCCTAATTAAATCGGTGGGCTAGAAAGCTAAAGACACGGATTTGATGCTTGGAGTCACGGCAGGGCTTGCAAGCACATTTATTGTGTTGGGGGGCATATGTTCTGACGACTAAATAATTAGCAAAAACATCAGCGATGGCAGCAGTGGAACCCCAAGAGGCTCCTATGGTGAGGAAGCTTGTTAGGAGGGAAACCCATCCAGTCTGTGTGTGCTCGGTTTGTAACCAGGACGTGCCACAAAATCAAGCCTTGTTAGTGGCAGTGGCAGCATTTCCATTTTTTAGGTGTTTCTACTTTGTGACCAGAAAGAGGCTAGGAGATAAGCTCAGAGCAGCACAACCTGGGCCTGCAAGTCGCGAGCAATGTGTGAAAATAAAGCGAATATGTATTTTTTTCAGAGCATGGTAGTCATTGAGGTAGTCACCGGACCAAAAATTAGGATTCATGTGCCTGCCTTGTGCATGTGACCTGTACTAGGACCTAAATTCTGTATTAAATCTGTACCGTAAGGCTTACATCATGGTTAAAAATCACTTATTCATATACAGATATTATGATAAATAGTAGTTAACATCTGATCAGCTTTGCCTAATGATTTTTGCTTAGGTTTTATATGGATTAATTTGTGTAAAATGACTACTTTTTCTTTTTTTTTCTTTTTTCTTTAAGCTCAATTAGTTTTAAGGTTTCTGAGAAATCAAATAAGCCAAAGTGTATACATTTTAATTCAAATTAGCCTACTGACGTTGATATTCCTTATTACATGGGAAAAAGACTTATGGATTATATTGGAAGATTATTTTCTGGGGAATTAACAGTGACTGCTAATTCCAGTAGATTAATTTTCCGATTGTTTTCCCAACCTTCCGAGATTCTTCTGGGAACCCTTTAATTAATAGTATTTTCAACAAGTTGGTTCTTTTTATCAACTGTCAACTCTATTAGTGTTTTTTATGAGCTTTTATGTTAATTTTTTTCATGTTCAGTTCTTTTACACATCACTTTCATGTAGGCATCACTTTCATGTCTACAACGTTTTATATGGATGCATAAAAAGAAAGGAACAGTTACACTCCTCATCTGATTCTGGCCAATAAATACGCAGCTGTGCAAAAAGCTGAAGACAAAGTGGCCTGAGAAAGATGAGAGAGAAGCCTTGAAATTTGCATATCCTCAAATACTCTTATGATACTGACCAAAAAATTTCCAAGTGTCTTTCTACCTTCCAGCCAGGAACATCCCAAGCACTCTTCCTCCATCTATCAATTATTTTTTCAAAATATTTCAGCTCCATTCTCTCATGTTACGTTAAATTTCTCTTGTTTGCAGTCTGAAAAAAACCTTCAAGTGAGGGTATATCCAAACCTTTTTGTTTCCACAGCAGCTGTGTAGGAAGAAATTAAAATGACCAGCATGTACCATCTTCAGGGGAGTGAATATGCTCACATTGTTAAATGTGAATGAATTAATCAATACAAAAATTACTTCATCTCTGGAAAAAAAAGGCTGCCTACAGTCTTGAGATTAATAAAAGAAATAAAATTAAATGGACAATTAGATTAACAAATATTCTTCAAATGAATGGAATAACAAATGAGAGTCTATTGATAATTGGTTCTAGTTCTCCATTCTCTGTTTAGAAAGTGATAGAGAAGGGCACTCATTTCCATATTCTAAGTCATTTGTAGATCATCATAAGTGATCTTATGGATAAAAAAATACTTTTATTCAATATTTATTTCACTATTTATTTAAGTATCAATGCACCTCCATTTTTTTCATTGTAACCAATGATGTTGCCCAATAAAAAAAAATATGACTCTGAATAAAATATTATGCCAGCCATTAACAAATTAAATCAAATGCTGGGTGAAAAACCCTGGAACAATATGAAATGGAAGATTAAAACTTTGAATAAAACCAAACTTCAGGAAATTCTGAGGGCAGGATGGAGATAGTCGCAATTTCTTAGGAGGAGGGCATTTCCCCATCTCTCTGTTATTTCCACATGCTATTCGCATGTAGGGAAATATTTTGCTGTACAATTCAACCAGATGGGAAAAACTCATCCATCTCTAATCGACTTCAAAACATTACTATATAAAATCAATTGACTTTTTTAAAGCGTGGATTAAAAGTGATAGAATTTATGTCAAAACCATTCCCCTTTTCTAAATATCAGAAGCACAAATGAGTATTGCACAACTGAGTTTTCTTTATAAGTATAGTGAAAATGTTTTTTTATCAGTAAAGGTGAAAAGGCATCTCCAGATAGGAATTTTGGGGAATGATCCACTCACTTTTATTCGTTCTTTTATATAGGCTTCCTTTTGGAATTTCACTGTTTAGTCCTTATTCACACTACTTGATTCTAGTTAATGTGTGCAGACTTGTTGAATCCAGTGAGATTAGTCACTAGACTAAATAGCAGAACATGTCAATGCATATTCTGTATTTTTTTTCTTTCAATGTAAACTCATTTAACTATTGCAGTCCCCTCACAGTAATATAAAAGACAGTTTTGTCAGAGACTATATTGCCTTTAGCAGTTTAAATATCTCTGTTAACTTTGGCAACCTGGAATAGCCAACCATCTTTTAAAAACACCCATCTTTTGAAACCAAATGACCAGAAAATATAAACACCAATCTGAGTAATAAAACCTCACAAAACACTATGAGAATATGAAGGGTTTTGAAAGGCAAATGAAAAATAAAATAAACAAAAAGCTTCATTGACATTCAAGGTAGAATATAATTCATGTTTATTTTCACTGTGTACAGAAGGTGGAGCCAAATCATAAGTATCTGTGAACTCATACTTCATTCTTGATTTGAATGGCTTTCTACTGTCTTGAGCATACAAGGCAGTTTATAAAAGCAGTAGCTGTCCTTGAGGTGATACTAACTAGAATCAGTTATAAAGTTGTAATAAATAATTTTAAAACCTAAGAACAGAAAACAAACAATCACCCCAAGCTCTAAACGCTCTGTATTTTTCATCTCTGTGAGTCCCATAAATATTAAAAAGAAACTTCTATTTAACTATTTTCATTATCAGATGATATTTCAAAAAGAAACCAGAGAACAGGGAAGAAAAATATTGTGCTTAAAGGGTACGAGGAGGAGTTAAAAAATTTGGATCCTAATTCTGATTTTACCATGAGCTGTCTGTGACTCAGGCGAGTTGCTGACATTTTCCATTCATCCTCTACTTTCCTCTATCTGTAAAACAAGTTAATATGACCTAACTCATTTTATTTTAATACTTATGCAGCATTTCTGCAGTCTGAGTGTCTAGTCAGATAACTCTGGAACAGTGCAGAATATTATGAGAGAATGGTGCGTATTTACTAGACCTAGTGCTGTACGCTGGACTCTGATCTGATGGTGTTTCTCACTAAGAACTCTGAACTTTCATCTGAGGTGATTCAGCCTTGATGTGTTTCCAGAAGGGTCTCTTTTAAGGCAGCATTTATTTACTTTGTGGGTAGATCAGTAAGAGCAGAATGTGCCTTGTGCTGAGCAAGCATCCTTTTTCCCTGGTGAACATGTTTTTTCAATACACAATGAATAGGAGAGACTAGTTTTGACAAGGAACAGCAAATATGCTCACTAAGAGAATCTTTTGATTATCCTACTTGTTTTTATTATTATTATTACCATTGCTCTTATTACTTTCTATTTTTATGGCTATTATTACTATTACTAGTACTACTATTACTGCTGTTATTATTGCTATTATCTGACAATATTCTACACTATGTGCTGTGCAGCCCAGAGGCAGCTGCTGCCTTAAGGGAAGACACTTAACTTTGCTTTCAACAAGCAATGGACCTTTGAAATTCAGAGGGGAAGCTCTGTTCTGTAGAATGGACAAAAGGCAGCTGTGTGGGGCCACCAGAGCTTCCGGTGGCCCCCAGCTCTGTAGCTTCAGCTCACAGCACATGAAGGCACTGCAGCCAACAGCTTCAAAGATATTTTATATTTCTAGATGATATAAATTCCTTAAACAAGCAAAAACCAGCGGGCTACTCTTAAAAAAAAAAAAAAAAAAAAAATTAGTCTGCACATTTATGTGCTTAGGTAATCAAGAAATACCACATTATTGTTCCTTGGGCACTCCGAGAAGCTTTACCTCAGTAAGACATTAAGCCAGGCCACGCATTATTCACAAGTCTGGCTTTAAAGGCAAATGTGTGAGAAAGGATATCAGTGAAAACGTGCCAAAATGTACGTGCCACCTAGGGACGTGGGTGAATGCACAGATGCCTTGAAAGGCACCCAACAAAATCTGTGTTGCCTGAGTATACTCATCTTGGTTTAATTCATGTTTTACCGACTCTCTCAGATTGCACAGGCCAAGGATAGTGCTGTGTATGGGAGTACTGGGAAGAGGATTTTGCAAGCAAATTTCAAGCAAGTGAAGACGTGCTCTGTGTCTTAAGAGCTCCATAAATCACAAACATCTTTAACTGGGAGCAGCTCATGAAGAGCATAACCTCATGGTTATCAATGATGATTTTTTAAGGGTCACGGGACTGCAGAGTACATCAAATGAAACTCATCTACTAGGGCTTTCCTGAGGAATCATCTTGCTAACATATTTCATCTCTGAGGAAAAAGTTTCTCTATAGATTTCTGTATTTATGTTTGGGTAGCAAATAGAAAGAAAACAATGGACTGATTCTGTATTAACAGTGTTATCTGTGTCACAGGCTGTAAATTCTAAATAATCTACTGTAATTTAGAGCTGCTTTTTGTGAGTATGTGTAGAAAAGCAGTGATACTGTGAACTTTCATTGATTTAACTGAGGATTCATGAGAAAATGGAAAGAAATCTTGTGAAAGTCACCTCTAAGGCTCCACCCAGCAGTGGATGTCAGACACTGCCACGCTGAATGGTTGCTTCACAAGTCAAAACATCAGTGATGGCAACATTGGTGCCAAATTGCTCAAGGCTCCAAAATCTTCAGCTGTGAGGTGTAAAAAGGGTCTGTGTTCCACGCCGGGTGGAGGTTTCTCATCTAAGTGTGATCTTTCCACTCATCTCTTAGTCCTTAATTAAGAACACACTTCCCAATACCTGAAGTCTGCCGCCTTCATTCTTTCCCATTGAACCCAGCTTCTGCTGCAGAGGACTTGTGTGTGTATGAAGGCATTTGTTCAAACTGAAAAGGTTATTTCTATTTGTGATGCAAATGAGTGTGAAACTTTTGGTCACCTTGTGAAATGGGGGATTATTGCAATATCCAAAGCTGAATATCCTGGTAATATGCTGTGGAAGGTGATCACAGAGACATATATTTCTGAACTCTAAAAGATGTTTTCAAGGCACTTTTAGCAGGAATAATAACAATTAATCCTAATTCAACACTTTCAACGCTGTAACAGTGTAGCCACAGTAGCATGGTGAAAACTTGAAATAGGTTTTTTGTTTGTTTGTTTTCATGTGGATAATGCTGTATCAGAACAAATATTACACATATTATTACTGCAAGATTATTCTTCCCTTGTTGCTAACATATATTTTATGGATTTATATAGATTTATGGATTTATATAGATTTAATATGGATTTATGGAATTTGTGTATTTTATGAGTATTGGGCTTCTCACAAATATTGTTTGTTTATTTAAGTGGAGAAATCCTTCTCAGTCTTTCTTCTGAAAATAGAATGCTTGAAAGACTGCAAAGCCTATAAAGACAGATGCAATTGCAACATCTGTCACGATGGACTCTGTGACCTTGCTCATTTTGACAGGATGTGGTACCATGCTTTTTAGTATTTTTAGCTTTTTTTCCAGAAGGGGCAGCTTTTTCAGAACTAGTATGTATGATCTTCCAAATCTCCTCATGGTCTCAACATTGGCACACATGGAGCCACCTGATCTTCTAGTACTTTGCACAAGAATAAGCAGTGCTTTACAGGGCAGCAGCAGGATTATTATGTGCACTCCACTCACTATCTATACCACAGACATGCGGCAGCTTGTCTACTTTTTTCTTAACTCTCAGCAAGGGCCCAGAGACTGTTAAACACAAAACTCCATTTCTTCCCTGCTGCTTTTCTTCTCCTTGAGCTGTAAAGAAAGAAAGTTGCAAAAAACCACTCAGATAACAAAGAAAAAGGATTTTGTTTTTGCTAGCCACATGGCTTGAACAATTGTAAAAACTAAACAAACAAACAAAAAAAAACTGTCAAAATTAAGAGACAGTATCAGTGGAAAAGAGAAAAATGAGAGAAACTAGCCACCCAAGCCAGAGGAATAAGACTGGAAGGTTAGAATAGTTCTACTGTATTAGCTCCTTTTCTCAAATAGGAGGCAGTGTGGTCTGCTACAACGAACTCTAAAGGCAGAATCAGGATCCTTGGTTTCTTCCACAGCTTCAAGGCTCACTGCTGAGTACCTTTCTACAAAGATCTTAGTTTTCTTATCTAGGAAAAAAAAAAAAAAAAAGTAGGTAAAGACTATGACAAATAAAATGAAGAGTAATAAGCATGTGTTGTTGAGAAGAATGCTTCAAGAAGAAATTACATAAAGAAGCTGTATTTGGGAACCTATGAACTGTCTGACTTTTTCTTGTATACGTTTTCAAGAGAAAAAGAAGCTTCTGAGCATGACTGAGTTTAGAAATAGCCCATATGAATAATGAGAACTGAAATCCAAATAAGGCTGTTTGTTAAAACCCCAAATGTGAAGCTTCTTTGAGGGCTATCTAACCACTGAACACTTCTAGAACAAGTATATAGCAGTCCCTCTGAGGAGCTAATACCCCATGACATGAGCAAATGAAGAGCAATTCCTAAGCATGTCTAAGGAACTTAATGTTGAGACAGAAATAAATCCTTGCCTGTTTAATAGAGGAGATGATTTTCATGGGAGGGTTTGATTAGGAACCGGTAAGTAGCAAAACCAAAAAAGTTTTGTTCTAATTAAAAAGATCGGCATTAGGGCATGTCTTAATCCAGCAAAATGAACTGAAAAAAAAAAAATAGAAACATTTCTACTCACTATTTAGGATAAAATCTCTGTAACCTGCTTTATTTCCTAAAGTTTCCTGGAAAGAGTTTCCTGGAATGTGAGATCATTTCTTCATTTCTCCCATAGGATGTGCATACACACACACACACATACATACACACATACATGCACACACATGTTCACACAAATAATAATAATAACAAAAAGAAGTGTGATGAGTATTTCCTAAAGTAACAAACACTCTTGCTACTTGCTTTCATGTGTGCACGTAAAGGAAAAGGACTCGAGTAAACAAAGTTAGATTAGCAACAAAAAGTTGAGAGGACTTGAGACAACTTCCTCCCTCGTGCGGTGGCAAGGAGGCGAGTGGAGAGCGCCGTCCTGGAACTCAGTTCTTATTCTCAGCACCTAGGAGCTTCACTCTGGCTATCAGTTAATGCCTTTCACGTCTTTTTCTATTGCCATACATTGAAACTCCCAACTTGGCAATTTCGGCTGTCCCAGGCAAGTCCATCGCTGGCTAAAGTGCTGCTCAGGTGCCCTTGGCATCTGTGGTAGGTGTCTACCATGTGCCCTGTCGTTCGCGGGATGACATCAGCCACACTGGACCTTGATGCACTCACTCTCCCGCTTTCCCGTACACTTATTTTTTGCTGCGCCTTCAGTTCTTTCCCTCCTCCCCCACCTTCCTCCTCTCCATTTGCAGAGTTCAGAGCCCTCCTCCTGGGCTGCCACCCCTCCTTTTCCCCTCCTCTCTCACAGTCAGAGGCTTGAAAACTTGTTAAAAGCTCTCCCAGTGTTCCAAGTTAGAAAAAACTTTTTACGAGGTATCAGCACTTTTCTTTCATTAGTGGGGAAGGAAGGATGAAAAATACAAAGCAGCAGTAGACTTTTAAAGTTTAAATAGGCAGGTCTGAGTGCCTGAACGGGCTCTTCCATTTTACTTTAACTCTCCAAAGAAGTTTTCTTATCCCGTTTCACTGCTGAGCAGCAAGGGTAAGTGGCAAGTTTTCCTTTTTCATCTTTCCTTTTTCTTCTTTTTTTTTTGTGTATATTTTTTTTTCCTAAAAGCACTTCTTCTTCCTCAATAATTATGTATTATTTTGCTCAAGGTCGAATATATATAAAGTCCAACTTTAAATAATATAAATAATTAAATAAAGGCATAACTTCTCTTAAAATGTTAACTTCAAGCTCTTAGGTGTTGTTTTTTGTTGTTGTTGCTCTCTTTTGCAATATGTTTACACTTTTATTCAAATTCACAGTTTTTCAACTTCTAACCTTTTTCCATTAAGAAAGAAACTGGTGAAATTTTGACTGCAGAGCTGGCTTGCGGACTTGTTGCTAGTGTGCTGGCAAAATCACTATTCTCTATATTTATCTAGCACTAAATGAACCACTTTAAAGAAAAAAAAATCTCAATCTGCTCCAGTCTCTTCTATTGGTAACAGGAAGACCTTCTTCTGAGAATGTCCCATTTCTGCCCCACACATTTTGCTTTCCAATGGAAATCCTGAGTGATGCAGAATAGTTTGTACAGAACAAGGCTATTAATTAGGTGCTTTGTTAAATCCTGCAGCTACCGAAGTGGTGATTTTCACGTGGTCTTCCTGATCATTTTTCGCTCTCCTTTTAAAATAGATGTGATGAAATCCAGACATACGCTACGGACTTTTAACCTAGTTTGTATATAGTTACTCTGTTTTAGCAACCTCAGTAAAGGATTTTAGCGAAGGAATGTAAGATATCATGATATGCTGTACCACGTTGGCAGTGCCTGTGGAAGTCTTGGGTGGATATAAAAGAAAGTTTTCTAGGGAGAACTTTGCAAGAATAGTCTCAAATGTGTCATACTTCCAATATGACACGTTCCCTTTATGTTACCTTGAAGGCTTTAATACCAAGATGTGGAGGAAAGGAATGCTTGAGCAATATCTTTTGGACAACTAAAAAGCTTTTTAAATTGTAGTACTTGGTATGGTGCCTTATCACTATCATTGCCTACTGCTTGCCAGTACTTAAAGAACAACATGAAGAAGCACAAAAAAGAACCTTCAGCAAAAAATAGGAAGTACAGGATCTGTCTTATCAAGTAGCACATTCACACATTAAAAAAGATATAAAAAAGATAAGCATATGTGCTTATGTGTGTCCTCACCTTTTGCTGTAAGATGACCAGCAAGCCTTGTGAAATAGCATAATTCTCATGAAGGTTTCACTTAGATTTTGGAGCATGAGATTCATAAAATCCATGGTAATGGTAACAAAAATTAGCTAAGGAGCACCTTCTGTCTGACTTCTGTTCGTGTGCGTCCGCGCATACAGGGAGAAAGTTGGAGGGCTTGTGTGAAGTTTTCATCCTGCCATTTTTAACATCTGGACAGCACACTACAGCATAGAATTCAAGCCTCTAGTCTAGTGAGATGTTTACTGAGGTATTTCCTTCAAAAACTTCAAAGGCGAACACTGGCACTGACCCACAATACCTAATAAGCGTACAAATAGGAGAAGGGTGAGCAGCAGCTGAGTTGAGAAGGAAGAGAGGGACACAAGGGACTTGACTTGTGACATAACTGAATTATTATACATGCAGAGGCACAAAGACTGCTTGCATACAGGAGAATATATGAAAAAACATTCTTTCAGTGCTAATAGGATTTCATAAAATAGCTTTCTCTTTTCTGATCCACTAAAATAGTATCAATTGTACATCTTACCTGCTTTCTCTGTAATCTGGCTGCTTTGGGGAAATGCTGAAGTTGACTGTTGTTCAGAATCTCAGAATCTTCTCTTGCATTGGCTACTTATTTTTATAGATATTTCAAGCACAAGATTTTGTGCTCTTTTTTTTTTTTTTTTTTTTTTTTTTTTTAATTATTTTTTTTTTTTTTTTTTTTTTTTTTTTTTTTTTTTTTTTTTTTTTTTTTTTTTTTTTTTTTTTTTTTTTTTTTGGTAAGAAAACTAAGGCTTTGGCCAGTTTCCCAACTGCTTCAGCTGCACAACCCCATTTTAGATCACACTCTGACCCTTATTGCTCTTCCATCCACCAGGATGTGACCTTCTGACACAGTAGTCAGACCTGAACACATTACCACAGCACTGAGTTTGCATTATTCTCCCCGGAAAATATGAACCAGATGACATGATGAATGCCGTCCATAAAAAATAGGTCTAGAATTTCTTAATTGTGGTCTACAAATCAAATTTCTTATATATGTGGTCATCCAGAACTGACGCAGATAAATGCTATCATATCTCCTGCTGCTCTATGGCTTTTTTCCTCTCTTTACACACACACAGTAGAAACTGGAAGAAATCCATCTTTTAAAGAGTTGCTAGGCCTGTATTAGTCCATCTCAGAAAGGATATAGTGCTATAAAGTAATAAGCAGCATAAATTTGCGAAACTCATATTCTCATAATCAGGCATATCTTTGGATTCCTGAAGTACTAAAATGGTACTAATCTATCAGATCAGCCTGTGTTTTCCTGTGGATTTTTTTAAGAAGTCTAGAAATGCTAAGAGAAGTTTACATGCAAAACACCGAAGAAATATTTCTAGAGGTAATCATCCATTTAAAACTATTTATAATGCTGGAATGCTTAAATAGTTGCTTGATACAAATTCCCTGTCTATAGGCAATAAATAAATACTGCAATCAATTAATAAAATACTCTTTTGATGTCCTGAAGTCAGATCTGATGAATGTATTTTCTCTATAACAAAAAAAGTACTGTGTTTCCAAAAACAATAGAATCCGCTTAAGCAAAGGAATAATGTACTTGTGCCACCACAAGGTTATCTGATTAGCAGTACAATGTTATGAATTGATGTGGGTTTTTTATCACGGGCAAATGCTAGTGTGTAACTGATCTCTTTTAAAAAAATTGCTTTTCAAAACTATGTATGAGTAATTCAAGCATGGAATGTTTCCTCCTGGAGTTTATATTGCCAGAGGATATAAATGAAACTTAGCAATTTCACATGCTGAAGCAAATTAAAAAAGAGGCTCTAAATTCTTGAAATATTACAGGTGTGGGATTAAGTCAGTCAAAACTGAAGTAAATCATTTTACATTATTGGACCACAGTGGAGTGTAATTAAAGAACAAACAACATATAACCGCCTAGAAATAACATGTCTTCTGTTTTCTTAATCAAACCTCCGATCTGAAATAACATTTAGACAGTAAAAAAATACATTGAATCTGAGGAGAGTCTGTTAATTCAGTATTTTAAAGTCACCAGAAAGCTGACTAATTAAATCAAGAAGCTATTACTTGAAAAAGGCTTCTTCTGTCCACTTCCACTTCTAGGACATGGAGAAAATAGCTTGCCTTTAGAACAAGCTTCACATATTATATAGTTACAGGCTGTTCTCTGTTTTAACAATCTCAGTTGGAGAAGGAACGCCGCTGTAACATTGCATTCTAGCCTTTTCAGACGTCCAAGCTCACGTGCCTGCCTCTTTTCTATTAACCTGAACCAATAAAGACAACAAATCTTTCCCTCCTGGAAGGACTAAAGCTCCAAGTGATTAAAAGGATATGTCAAGAGATAAACACACCATATATCTCTCCCAGCTGAAGCATTCAGATTTTAGAGTCTAAAGCAGAGCTGATCCTTTGATGGGACAACATTCATGTGAAGAACTAATTACGTGAGGAAGGGTCTGAAGGCAACAATAGGTAAACTTCCTCCACACGTGAGAGTAAGCCCAACCAAGTGGGCTGAGGAAATGGCCCTGGGATATTTTTCAGGGCTTCAAAGATAGTTGATATCTCAGAGCTATCAGAGCAAGCACTTTAAACACTTGCCTTCTATTATACTCGCAGACTTTTTCCTATGAGAAAACAAGAAAGGATGGCAGTTTTTTGTTTGGCATCCATTGTTATAATTAATCTTGCCAAATTTAAAATCTTGTTTTTCCAGTGACTCATTACTTCTTGAAAGAAAGTATCTTTGGTATTTAAATTTCCTATTTTATGAATTACAAGAATTTATTTATATTTTTTTTAAATAAATGACCTTCACTAAGGAATATAACAATGATGCAGTGGGGAAGGAAATCATTTGAACACTATCAAAACTAAATACTGGGAAGAGATTACTCAGCATGCACAGGATAAATCTTTCCAGCCAGCAGCACCTACTTTAAAGGGAAGCTTTGTGCTTATTGTTCTTCTTAGGTACCTGATTTCACATGCTTGATCATATGGGAAAAGTTAGAATGTAAATTCCCATGCAGATAATGTTACCATACTCCAATTGAAAAAAATCCCATAGCAATCCTTGTTTTTCGTAGGAATCAAGAAAATTGAGGAAAACGTTTCATCTCACCTGAGATGATTTAAACTTGCAGTGTTCAGCCCTTGGAATGCTCACTGCATGAACCATGCATTTGCTGAAGGCAGCCAGGAGCTACTTTTAAAACAGAAAGAGCCCATTTTCCTTTGTTCCTTGCTAAATCTTTTTTTTTTTTCCTTTCAAAACAAAACAAAGAAATTTAAATGTAAAAAGACACACTTGCAAAAACTTAAGGAAGCCACAGATAACCAGAAAAGCAATTCCTCCAATAGAGTAACATGAGCTTAGCTGTTTCATGTATTTAGCAAGTACTGTTCCTTTTCAAAGGGATAGATAAAGAATACTAACATTGGTCTTTGTGCTGCAAACATTGAAGTATAAACTTCATTTAGATATCAAATATTCCCTAAAGTTGAGCATGCTATAAACTTTATAATGCTAGGAACTATACCCTTAAATGTATTATACGTCTTGTACTGATATGTAAGAGCTCAGTAGTACTCAGTAACACTACCATAGAAAATATAGCATATGTTTTGTGATGATACAATTTTAGGTATGCAATCCTAACATTAAGGTAATGTAACTTCTTGCATTGAGATTATGCAATATTTTGTTCTCTTTTTCTCTTAAGAAGTGACTATAAAAATTGAGATTATGCAATATTTTGTTCTCTTTTTCTCTTAAGAAGTGACTATAAAAGTTATCCTAAGTGATCTATATTCATAGAAGGAAGAGAAATCTTACATTTATTCCTAGGATATACAGGCAGCGCCAATACAGAATTCCATATCCTGATCAGCAGTGAGATACAGCTGTTTTACTTATTAGCCAGATGTTGATCGTTAAAATGAGATTGCCACCAAGGAATCTGGTTTGAGCAAACAGTGGTGGCAACCAAAGGTCCTCATGGACTTCTTGAAAATGGAAGTAAAATTAGAAAACTCTTTTTTTTTCTCTCTCTCTAAGATATCATATTATATTTCTCTTTTCAGCTTCCTTAACTTCCCATTCCACTGGCAAGCCAGCACATGCAAATTAAAGTGAAGCTGTACTCTTAGCTTTGATCTGTGAATCAGTACAACAAAAAAGTATCAAAGATCTGTCTTAACCATCACTATTTTTTTTCTGTTTGTGTCCTTCTTCAGCCAGCATCCTGTGAAGATGGGTGACTGGAGTGCCTTGGGAAAACTTCTTGACAAGGTTCAAGCTTATTCTACTGCAGGAGGGAAAGTGTGGCTGTCTGTCCTCTTTATTTTCCGAATCTTGCTATTGGGGACAGCAGTTGAATCTGCTTGGGGAGATGAACAGTCTGCTTTTCGGTGCAACACTCAACAGCCTGGTTGTGAAAACGTCTGCTATGACAAATCCTTTCCCATTTCCCATGTTCGCTTTTGGGTTCTGCAAATCATATTTGTGTCTGTACCTACCCTATTATACCTGGCACATGTGTTCTATGTGATGAGGAAAGAAGAGAAGCTGAACAAAAGAGAGGAAGAGCTCAAAGTGGTCCAAAATGATGGTGTGAATGTGGATATGCACCTCAAACAAATAGAAATAAAGAAATTCAAGTATGGTATCGAAGAACATGGCAAAGTGAAAATGCGTGGGGGACTGCTCCGTACTTACATCATCAGCATCCTCTTCAAATCTGTCTTCGAAGTGGCTTTCTTGCTGATACAGTGGTACATTTATGGGTTCAGCCTGAATGCCATTTACACCTGTGAGCGAGACCCATGCCCACACAGAGTGGACTGTTTCCTCTCCCGTCCAACCGAGAAAACCATCTTCATTCTCTTCATGCTGGTTGTATCTTTGGTGTCTCTGGCCTTGAACATCATAGAGCTTTTCTATGTGTTCTTCAAGGGTGTCAAGGATCGCGTGAAAGGGAAAACCGACCCCTACTCTCACAGTGGTGCCATGAGCCCTTCCAAGGACTGTGGCTCCCCGAAATATGCTTATTACAATGGCTGCTCCTCACCCACCGCTCCCTTGTCTCCCATGTCTCCCCCGGGGTACAAGCTTGTTACTGGAGACAGGAACAATTCCTCCTGTCGTAACTACAATAAGCAAGCCAGCGAGCAAAACTGGGCCAATTACAGTGCAGAGCAGAACAGGATGGGGCAGGCAGGCAGCACCATCTCCAACTCGCATGCCCAGCCCTTCGACTTCCCTGATGAGCACCAGAACACTAAAAAACTGGCGTCAGGACATGAGCTGCAACCCCTCACCATTGTGGACCAAAGGCCCCCCAGCAGAGCCAGCAGCCGAGCCAGCAGCAGGCCTCGACCTGACGACCTGGAGATCTAAACTTCTCGCTGCAATACTTGCTCGACTATGAAACGACATGCATTGGAAGATGCAGTCAGTGCTGATCTTGTTCCAGTGGAGGTGGTACTTAATAGTCTCAAGCAGGAAATTTTAACAATCATAAAATACAAACAAGCAAACAAACTTTTAAAAATACTTGCTGTTTTGGGGGGATGTGGGGTTGGTGTGGGGTGGTACAATACACTTTGGTATTTAATGTAGCTGGTTTAAAGAATTTAAATACTAAAAAAATAAGAAAAAAGGAAAAAGATAAGTAGTCATTACTAAGGTAGGGGGTTGGGTTTTTTTTTTTAGAAAGGCTGTAAATATCTGAGTGTATGTGTATGTGTGTACTATTGTGTTTTTTTCTAAAGAATCTTCTGTAATACTGAAGCCCAATAATAACTGCACTCACATTTGTCAGGGTGAAGTGCTGCCTGAAGATGAAAACAGTTTTCCTATTCAACACAAAAAGTCCAGGATTGCCTCTGATCATTTCCATGTCAAGAACATTCCATTCTTAAAAAGTGCACTTTGAAGGTAAACTTTCCTGTATTGCCCTCCAAGTTGTTGAAAGGCTTCTGTGAGGATAATCTACATCCTTTGAATCAATCAACTTAAATTTCAGACATGGCCCACCAAAAAAGAAACCAAAAAAACTTTAGTCACCTGTTTTTCCAACCCTTCATGCAGGTAGACTTTGCTACGTGCGTAAGTGGATGGACCACACTTGTAGAACTAGCATCCACTCTCTCTTGCCTACAGCAATATTCATGTCCTGCTGCTCACATACTGTGTAATTAGCATCATATAAAAACCAGTTTGCTACCACTTGCAGATTTAAGTATTAACTGAGGCAATCAACTGCCTTTAGTTAATTTTATCACACCTCTGTGTATGTCAGGAGTGTACATATTTGTGTGAAAATGGTTGAGGGGGTAAATGTATACACAAACACCCTCAGAAACATACAGTGAGGAACATACACACACAGAATATTTGCAGTTGACACTTTCTCATGGATATTGTGAAAATGTGGGCCACAACGGTGTTTACATTCTCTGATTCCTTCAATGCAAGTGAAGCACGTCATATATTTTTTTAATTCTATAAAATATTTTCCATGTATCCTGAATGGATGCTTAAAAAATAAATAAATAAAAAGGGCCCAATCCTGGATATCTTTCTCTGCAAAATCTCCTTTTTAAGATAGTGGGAGTTTTGCCTGAACAAATTCTACAGGATCAAGCCCAAGATATAATGAACCATGTTCCTGCTGGCATGAGTGATTTTCTTAGATAGAAGTAAGGGTTGGAAAAGACCCATTAGGTCATCTAGCCAATCTCCCTGATAGGTAATAATGATGCTTGAATGATAGAAGTTGTAGTACTGTAAGCAAGCTTTAGTCTTTTATGTGAGAAACTTAGAAGAAATGCTTTGTGCTGGTTTAATAATAAAATGTGCCTACATGACTTTTGCAGTAACTGGTATTTTTCTTGTGCTACATATTCACATTTACTGAACGGTAATGTCCAGTCCACATGTGACAGGACTTTCTAGTTAACTTTAGCAACTTTGGTGTTTACACTTAGATTTTGTTTAAAATGCAAAAGAAGTTGAAAGGATTTTTAAAGAGTACAATTCTAGCTAATTTATTTGAAATATATACTCAAAAGAAATCTACCAGTTTCTTCAAATGCGTTGCCTCTTAGCTCAACACAAATTGATCAAGGAAATACATAGCTTGGTTTCATGCAGCAACACAGATAAACGGTTTCATATAATACGATATATTAATGTGTTTGACATTCCATGTTAAACTACTGTTGTGTTCAACTTCATTGCATGTATGCAACCATAGTCCATCAGATCATGTTGTCTGGAGAACATTAGTCAATAAAGTTTTAATTTAGTATAAATATGCTTTCCAATTGTCATTCACTCTTTTATGAGTTCACATATCTTTTTTTTTAGTATTGCAATTTGACCTTCTTCCTTCCATCTTCATTTTTCCCAGTCACATTGTATTTCTGCAATATTCTTGATTTAATCCACCTGGATTTACTTTGCATTGAAATTTCACGGAACTAGATATAGATACCCTCATACCACTGGAGAAATAAGAATCATTGTAACAAAAGAGCATTCAACATGAGCTACTGAAATACAGATCTTGCTTGAGCCTCAGAATATAAATATATATTTATGGGCAAATTATTACAAAGATGATAACAGTAAGATATTATCACATATTTTTTAAAGCATTTCTTACCTACAGCCTAGATCCTACATTATGAAATTATTTTTTCTAGATTACATTTTCCTACATAATCAGATGATTTGACTGACAGTTGGCTTCAATTTCTGGAATGAAAACCTGTTTATTTTAGAGTCAAAGAACGCATGCTACTGATTTGGCTAAGACTGGGATTTCACACACTGCCAATTGCTTCACCTTACAGGTATCAATCCCTAATGAAGATCTACAATTACTGACTTTCCTGGATTGGACCATAGAAAACATCTACTTTTTTATTTGAAATATATATGTATATATATACACACACACACACATATATATATATATATAAATCAAGCAATGGTTGTGTCACTTTCTACTTTCAAATTTGTTTGGTATTTTAAGTCTAAACTTCTTTTCCTTCCTACTAGTAAAGAGGAGAAGAATTAAGCAGAACATTACTACTGAATTCACAGCTATTTGAGATACCACACAAGCACCAACACAAGGAATGACTCCTTGATGTGTTTCTTAAATAATAGCAATGAATCATAGTTTTAAGGCTGGCTTGTCCTAGTTTGTCTGCACAAAGGGAAGAACATTCCAAGCATTTTGTGAGGATCATCCCTTTGAAAAGGTGGATACAGAAGCATCCATAGGAGGATTCATTCTGAGACAGAATTCAGTGTCTCTTACACAGACTGATTGTCAGGTACATCCCAAGCTAGAGATTCCTCTCCGTAAGTCTTGGACAACTGATATAAATTAGCACTTCAGTTCCAGAGCTCTTCTGAACGTGATGGTACGTCTATGCACATAGAGGGTAAAGACATGAAACTCCATTGTTCAGTAAAGACAATGGGCCATTTTTTCACCTGTGTTTGTATCTGTGGTATCTTCCACATGCCCAAAATTGTCACAATGATAAAATTGTGTGTGCCATTCATCCTACTGTTTTATATGCTTTCTCCCAGAATATCAATATGGAAACAAGGGAAATATTTATGTCTAAATTTCTCTTTCAGTTTTCTGTACATTTTGAGAAAAATATGAAGATACAGTTAATGTTTATGTTTTTATCATTTCTAGAATAAGAGAGATAATATAAGAACACAATTTCTTGAAGTTTTTTAAAAGGAAAGAAGAGTCGCAGACAAAGCAAAAAAGACCCCCAAAATTAAAATCTTATAAGCATTAAAAAATGGTATTGGTGTTTTGCCTAGAGGTATTTTGAAAAAAAAAAGCTAGTTCATCCTAAACGACACCTTCCCTAGTCATGACTTGAAAAGTCTGCAAGGAATAAAACTAAAGGAACAAAAGTTAAAAACAATCTAACATCTATTTGCAGATCATGTAATTTTAAGATATTTTAAATACATGAAGCACACACCAAAAGTCCTTTTCCTAAATTAGAAATTATATTTCCATACTTAAAATTGGTATGGATTATAGAAATTGCTTAGGAACCACAATAAGTACCTGCTACAAAAGTCACACCCCCTGAAGTCCATTATTTTTAAGGTATGCAGTCATTTACTCTCTTAGAAAAAAAAAAAAAAAAGGTTGCCTGCAATGCTGCTGTATTCTACTGGTTCACTTGCCCATCACTAAGTTGCTGTTTCCCTCATAATTTCTCTGCAACTCAACATCAATTCAAAAAAAATATACGAATATAAGGGTTAGAGTTTCTGAACTAAGATCTGGGAATAGATCCAAATCTGAAGTTACTTGAAGTAATTAATGTGGAGTAATGGATATGTCAGATAAAAAACATCAGTTTTAGTGGTGGCTGTTTCTAATTCATTAAGTCAGGTCCACTTCTTTTAATTCTTCTAATTTCTCAGCAATTCCTACTCCTCCATTTTCCTGGATTAAAAAAAATTATATACATTTGGAAGAACATGGGATTTTCCAGTCTCTACAGACTTTTTTTTTCTCTCTGGTTACTCTAGAATCTTTTCCCTCTATTGTTAATCCAAACCTACTAGGACTACGCACGGTATTTTTTGAATCTGCCATATTATACAAATATTCAGTTTGACCACAATGTTTAATGACCCTCCAGTCATTTGCAGTTTGATCTACTGGAGGATTCTGGCCATGGACACGGTACATATGACCCGTTGGAATTTGTCCGGCAAAGCAAGTAATCTAATGGCACAAAGGTGCCATGAGTATAAGTCATACCTGAGAAACCACTGTCTAGAGGCTTTCTCTGGCACAGCCCCTTGGAAGTATCTGAAGGTCCTCTGTTTTATTCTAATTTATGATCAACACTAGTTCTACACAAAATGGCTCCAGAAATATGTGACTAGAAAATCAGCTCTACAAATAGATGACTGCCTTTCTCTGGCTTCAACCACGTGGTTTTTTGACTGTGCCTAAGGTCATATTCACACCCAGACTCAGTCCTGGAAACTGTGTCAGATGAAAATTACATGATGCTAGTGCATCACTACATTAAAACAGTAAGAGCCTCTTGATTCTTGTACTTATTCAAAAGAGTTTCCGCAAAAAAGGAACACACACACACAAAAAGAAAAAAATGCTTTTCTTAAACTTGTTTTTAATGCTTCCTAATGTGCATTACTACCAGTGTAGATGCTAAGGCAATATGTGACTCCGGCGTTATGCGCATTTACCTGCTAAACATTAGGCAGTGGAACTATGCCTAGAGACTGTTTAAATAGATAAAAGTGCTGAGCAGTTGCTACAACCAACCACCTCCAAAATGGCTATCCTCAGTCTTCATCATGGTTGCCAAAATCCTGCACGCAATTTACAGACGTGTTGGAATTTGCAATGCAAAGATAAGCATGTTTCTGCAGTGATTGTTTGGTGTTAACCCCTTTTAACTGTTTAAGAAGCGTAATGCAAGAAGCTAGAGGCCAAGATTCTGGGACAGGCTTTACTGGGTAAGTGGCGTACAGTAAAAGGAGTCATCTGATCCACATTAATGGCTTTCTGGTGCAATGGACTCTCCCGACATTTAAAAAGGCTTAGTCTCTACTCCTATACTGAGGTGAAGTGAATAACAAAATGAGACACATGAGCTTTGACTGGTTATGAAATGAAAAGTGTTCAGACATTTAAATTGCTCTTTGAAACAAGCCTAGGCCACAGCTGCCTACTTCCCATCAGAACTGACAGGGCAGTGAAGAAAATATTCACATGAGTTCATGGTTTTCTCTAATCTAAATCAATGTAAAAGTTCTTGCTTTCAGACATAAACTGATTAGATCCAGAAAGAGATGTCATGTCATCTAATTTTCATTAATGAAACTGCAAAGGGTAAGCTTATGGGGATAATCTATTAAAGTTGAGAATTGTAACCACTTGAATATACATAGTCATACTATTTACTCACAATTTTCCTGCTGTAACTCCATGTAGAGGCAAGTTTATGAAAAATAGTCTAAGGTTTGTTTTGTTGCAAACAAATACAAATTCTATATATGTAATGAAATACCTGTATATGATGTCCAAGTCAAATCTGTACAGGACTATGTAAGTGGATGTAGAGTGCTATGTAACAGACATCTTTAAGTCTGCTGGGTTGGAGTACTTGGGAACAAAATTTTATTTTTGCCTCCTTTTGACTTTCTTCATTCTTGTTAGAAAGGTCTTCATATTGCAAGCAACTGAGCAGTTCTACGCTGCTGAATACAGACTGTTCAGCTGAGTACAGACTCACTCTTCAGTGAAATGCATTTGGGTGGGTGACTTTATATTCCTTTCTTCCTCTTTTTTTTTTTTTTTTTTTCTTCTTTTCCCAATCTATACATATATACTGAGTAAGGAGAAACCATAAGCAAGTCCCAAATATACAAGGCTGGGGGAATATAATGACATTGGATAGCAAAATAATGCAAGCATGGAATATACAGACTGGAGCTCAGTGGGTCTCTCTTGAATGTCTGCAACTTACTGAATAGGAAAACAGCATGGAAAATATCTTAAGGGGATTAGAAAAGCCTCTGGATACTTTAGGATCTTAAAACCACCAGTCCTTGCTGAAACAGGCATTTTCAGTCTCAGCTTCTGCTGAGTCACAGAGTTTACTGCCTTTGAAGACTGAAGTAGCTTGGCTCAAAATTGAAGATGTTCTGGAAAAGAACAAACCTTCACTAATGACTTTTATGTGCATACTCATCTCAGTGGCATTTACAGGAGTACACGCTCCATAGGTAGGCATAGGTTCAAAACATAGGCTTTACCTATATGCTGAGCTTTCCTAGTTTATGTCCATGTATCATTATTTCAAAGTGTTTTGCTTCAAGAATTGCAGAAAGCTTTCAAGTACTAGCATTTATATGTCATATACTTGGGGAGAGTCATCATAGTTGTTTGAAATCTGAATATTCGAAGATAAAGCCAAATTGTCATATTGCCACCTAGGTTTTACGTGTGCAGGCAAAAAAAAAAAAAAAAAAAAAGCATTCCAATTCATATTACTTATGAAGAATCTTAACTGGTCTGACATGGCTTCATTCTGTCGAGGCCAAGGCACTTTTGTTGAATTATGTGAGGTGAAAACCTTGCTCCAAGCTTTATTTAGTAAGCTGGGATTGTGAAAGGAGTGGATATTTATAAAGTCAGACTTTCAGAGATCGTATTTATCTTTTCTATTGCTTTCCTCTTCTATTCAAGTCTCTGCAATTTTAATGCAGGAGCACATACGGGCTACAAACATGAACCTTGTGTAACTTACTGAGGTCTAGGAAAATCTGAGAACTTTTTTGTGTCCACTGTTTTTGTTGGTTCCCCTGGCTCAGTGTCCTGTAGTGGCTGTGGACCTCAAACGTTCAGTGGTAGGGTGTATATTCAGTTAATGCTGTCAAGGGATGTGTGTCCAGAGGAAGTGAGTCTGGATTATTTCCTGTAGGATTTAAAGAATCACCAGGCAAAAGAGCCACCAACTGTTTCTTGGCCTGAAAAATGCAGCTGTGACAGCTGCCTTCTCCCCGCCACCCACTTCTTATCTGCAAGAGTTGCATTTTTTTTTGTTTGTTTGTTTTTTTAGTATCATGTGTTCAGGAGAATTCCATTGTCTAAATTGTATTTATTATCAAGCAGCATTTCATTTGGAAAAAAATTCACAGATGTTAACTTTTGGATGGACAGCTTAGAAAAACCTTTATATTTCTCCTTGCAGTAATTTTTGCTGTTTCAATCTCTTTCTTTTTGTTAGTAGTTTGCAATTAAGGAAGACAGGAGAGGAACTCAGGGTGCTAGTTATCTACCTTGGCATGCTGCACAGATGCAGTGAAAGTGTGAGGACGTGGAATTTGTCCAAAACTTCCTCCCACCTTACTCGCAAAGCGACCTAAAGGTAGGCTTCTGCTAATGATATGTGTGCCATATAAATAATAATAATACGTAGAGTTGCACTGATAGAGCACTTTTCATCTTCAAAGCATTTTGAAAACACCATATAATTAGTGTGAAATGGAGTCATCTCTCCTGTTTTTCCACAAACTCCACTGCTAACCATTGTGTGCACCAAGGAGGGAATCTGAACGGCTACAGAGATTATACATAACCTCCATTATCACAAGATTAAATGGAAAATGCTGAACAAGGGTATTTTAGTATTTCATGCAAGAGGAGGATCCACAAGTAGCAGGAAGCCAGTCTCCCTAAGATAAGGAAACAGGAAAGTTTTCTTTGCTAGTAATCTACTACCTCAGATCTCTAAACATATTTTACCTTGAACTGCGTCTCAGTCAAGCTGGCAGCAGATCATAGGTAAACTATCTCATTACATGTAGTCCTCATCCTTATAAGACTTGAATATATTCTTTTTTTTTGTTGTTGTTGTTAAAAAAGCTTTAATTTGAAAGAACCAAAACGATAGTGTAGACATGACAAATATACCTCCTGATTTTTGCAAGACTTCCAGAAGAGTAGTTTATTATGAGTGCACTCTAAGAGACTAACAATGCAACTGAGCACAGCTTAAAGGTTATAATATTTTCCAAGTGTTTCCAGCATGTATGCAACAATTCCTTTTATACAGCCAGGAGTTTGCTCTTTAAACAGCTGAGCATTTGCTGGAGATTATCATCCCAATATGAGTATGCAAACAGTCTTTTCCAAAATACTGTCATTATCATAAAAGAAGAAAAAAGAGCAGTAGCAACCCATTCAATCTGGGGGATATTCTAGTGCAGGAGAACAGAACATTTTGGATAAAGGAAACTTGAAGTAATGCTTAACTTTCTTCAATCCTACCTTCCACAGACTTTTATGCTAGATAGCATGTTTTCTCAGCAGAACACTTATGTGCTTTATTTGCTTTTTCCAAATAAACTGTTCTTACACAGATTTAACAGGACAGCCCTAAGCCTTTTTAAGCCATAGTACATGTTAATAATCATTTGAAGAATAATTGTAAGTCTGTATTTCAAAAAGTGCGATCATGCAGAAGTAACAGTACTTACCATGTAGTTAATGACCACATGCATCCACATACTTTGATTTTTTCACCATTTTAAGACCAGTATTTTTTAAAAAATGGTGTTCTTCCCCAATATATTTAAATATTACACAAAACCATAAACATAACCATATGTCAGAATGAGGTTTTTGGTGATGAGCGATGGCTTGGACCCAGCCTTTCTGCTTTCTGGTGTCGGAAAAAAAGTTGACAAATGAGAAACGGAGGTCCAAAAAGTAAGGGTTGCAATACTTTAGGTGTTTTGTGATCTCTGCATGTGCAACAAAAATGGAATTTTGACTTTGGGATTGCAGTGGTAAAAGAGTCGGAGCTGTGAGACTCCAAATTTAAGGATCTTCAGCAACTCATGGGGTTTCACTGGTCTGACAGTACATTCCCATGAAATATGGTATGAATAAATATCCAGTGACCACAATGAGTGGTCAAGAGTGGATCATTTTGGAACAACTGTGTGTGCAGGGGGCAATGAAGTCCAAGGGAGTATTCATATATACATATTCCATCCTTATATATATATTCACGTATATATATTCACATTTCTCATTTTCAAAACCATTTGCGAATCTACATTTTCTCACTGCAGCTCTCTCCTAGATGCCTGTCTGGTCTTGCTTTATTTGTCGTTTATTTGTCAGTTGTTCCATTTTCCCTCACATTGGCAACTTAGTGATCAAGTTTCCTTGAAAAGTGTGACTTGAGACACCAGGAAGCACTGGCCCGGGCTTCTGCTACCTCCGTGATGTGCATATTTGACAGAATGGCACTGTGCATGCATGGTAGACCTGCCCTCTGCTTTCCTCCGTGCTGCTGCTTCTCTTAGTTTTACTAATACTCCTGAAATCCCTCTGCCCTCTGTGGCATTTCACCTTTAAAAGCCATTAGCTCTTCTTTCTTTTGTGCTATTTTCCATTGCTCTTGACCATATTCAGACAAGTCTTTCAAAGTATGAGCTTTTCAGGCAGGGACTCCATTCTCCAAATGTCCCGATGTAATGTAATTCACTTGTAACAGTATGCAAATATCTGATATGTTAATAATGACATATATTAGACAAAACATAAAGCTCCATTTTGTAGATCTTTAGAACTCATTCCCATGGCAACTGTATGGAAGTCTTATGTAGGCAGTATTTATTTGTGATGAACACCTTTTACTTCCCAGTCTCATGGATTTTTACCTTCCTTGATTCAGTCCTAAAAAGTTCAAAATTTTTGTATTTTTCTAAAACTGTATGTAGTGAAGTTACCACTGACACAGTGTCATGTGTGACAAGTGAATTTCTTAAGTAGGCTTTGTTTAAGCCAAAAGCAATGATTTCCCTTACATCTCCATTCAGAGAGTACATCCCATCCTGTGACTGAGTGACCATGAATACTCAACTTGTTTTCTGAAAAAAAAGTATTGTCTTCTCATCCTTTGTCTGCCTTATATATGGAAATTGTAAACTGTGGGGAAAAGGACATATTTAGCTTATGTAGGGCTAAACTTAAATAAGGAGCACAGACAGCTCAGATTTGGAGAGAGAATGTGACCTCTGCTCTCAGCTGTTCCCTTATCACCACTGTAGGTACATCTGGCCCACTTATCAGTCATTTCCTGGATAGATTTGATTTTCAAATCACTATTCTAAGGCAGGTTCCATGCAGTAATAATTTAAAGTGACTCTTGTTGTAACCAGGTGGGTCAGGAGTAGATTCATGAATAGATGTATTCTCTGTGCAGTGTTGATCAAGTAGGCAGCTGGGTTGCTACCTTGTCTTCCATCCCAGCTGATACCACCATGGCTTGTCTGTCAAAATCATGTAGAAAGAAATTCAACTCCCAAGAAAACCTAGTGTGCTTGAATAAAGCTGCATGCATTTAATTTTTCCATATAAAAAGAGTAGAATCTGAAAATGCTAACTGAATTGACATTTGTAGAAGCTACCTCAAGTCTTCAAGGTAGTTGTTATATATACTAGGCTTTCCTGCAAGGCTTACTAGCTGTATTTTAGGTTATTTTAAAAATACCTTGATGCATGGTGGTCAACCCTCTTGTCGTATTTCCGTGAAATCAAACGTGCTGCAACAGAGGAAACAATATTTTCTCTTCATGAAAATTCATAAATACATAAAAAGAAACTTGATCCAGGATGTTGACCTTATGTAAAAAATATTTTAAGTGTTTCTTTTAATTAAATACCCTAATTAAATTAAATGTCCTATTCAAGGATGATAACAGCGTTGTGCTGGCTGAAAGTGAGCAGAAACGGGAATGAGCTTATGCAATTTGAGGCAGAAATTGGCTTTGCTATCAAGATATGACATGTCTTTTGCATACTGAGGTACTTAAGTTTTACTGTGGCATAGACAAAAAAAAAAAAAAACTCAGGATCAAATGCTACAAGTGGAAATCTATGAAATCTCTAGAATTGCTTCATTTTTTAAACAGCTTTGCAAGTGGAGATATATGGGCACCTAGTGCTTGTCATGCTAGCTGCCAGGTTCACCACAGGTACCTCGATGAGGATCTTGTGTCCTCTGGAGGATTTGATTGAAGAGAGAGCAGGTGGCTGAAGTGCTGGAAAAGAGAACAGGTCTAACTGCTGCTGGGAACTCCTGCTGCGGGGCAGGCAGCCTTTGCAGTGATGCTTACGTGCCTGAAATCTAGCCAGCTTTGGGTGTTTGGTTAGTCCTGCACTTGACAAATCAGTTTTCAGAGTCCCTCCTGCACATACCTTTCTTCTGGAAGCTTTGGAAGAGTGCTACCTCAGTCTATTTTTAACAGCAACAATTTCCATGATTAGATTTTAATGCTATTTATTTATTTAAACTAAACCAACAGCTCTGCATAAGCTGAACATTCCAGTGGGCATCGCACTCGGCCATGCAGAGGTTTCTAAATCTAGTTTAAATTGCATTCCTTGAATGGTAGAAAAAGCTGGGTCATGTGCTGAAGCTTGGTGAGGAATAACAGAGTCACTCTTTCATAGACTGCAAAAACTTTAAGAAAAGATAAACAGCTTTGTTAAAGGTCTGACTGAATGTCTACGCACAGCAATTACCCATTGCATTTCTTTTCCCTCCCCTAGTTGAAGGTGTTGTGCTTCCATTCTCATTGCTGCAATGAAGCCCAGTCCTCTATACATGTGCTGAAGATAAAGGGAATGAAAGGTTCAGATAATTACACCCAAAGTCATGCTCAGTTATTTCTTTGCAGACATCTAATGTGTGATGCTTATAGCTGCCTTCCTCTTGCACAGTTAGCAAAGACAGGTAGGAAAATTAGGCATTTTTCAAAAACACCCCACACCAGACAAAGAAACCTTCTCTCTGAGTCTTTGATTCTGCTGCTTCCAAGCCTCAGTAGGTGCCAGAGCCTGGTAGGTAGGTAGAGTCAGCTTACCATTTGCATCAATGTTAATAAACTAAAACGCTTGTGTTAAAATTAGCAGTAGGCAAACTGTTTCAGTTAAAATAAGAAGTGTCCTGGATTGTTGCCAGTCCTCAAACTCAATTCAAGCCAATTTTATTTTTAAGCTTTACAAGGAATGAAATGTAATAAGCATGCAATGTGTGTGTAGACACACATATAGTGAATAGCTCAGGGATTAGAAAAAAATGTACTTCGCATCTGGAGCCCTAGCTTTGCACGTATATATGCATGCAAGCAACTTTATTCACATGAATTTTCCCCTGGTGCCATGCACTGTATTTCCTGTCCACTCAGTCAGCAGTGTACACAGAGGACTTTAATGCATAAGGGCTCTATAACCTGCAGACCGTCCTGCCTGATGCAGCAAGTGCAGAAAGCCAACACTTGTTCGGAGGACAAAGCTGGCACCAGTTAAGCCACGTCCAGCACATCGGCTCTGCTCGCTGGAGGCAGAGTCATCCATGAGTGTTGTGTTAGGGAGTGCAGCCAGCCCTGCCTACAGCAGGATGTGGCTTCCAAGTATCACGCATTGCATATAGTCTGTTGCGTAAACTGAAGCGGGGGGGAATGAAGGGTGGACAACATGAGGCTCCACTGGGCTGCGGCCTTGGAAAGGAGGATCGGTTGGGTGTGCAAGGGGAGGACAGTGTGATTTGGAGGAGTGGGTGGAGGGAAAGGGGGTGTTTTCCATGTACATCACTTCGCACATCATAAACTTCATCTCTCGGTGATTTTATTTTAGCAGCTCAGAAACAGATCATTCCCATGCAAGGCTTCACAGCACCAAATTGTGAATTGTGGTGGGGCTTTGTTGCTGTTGTTGTTTGGATTTCTTGTTTTCCTCTTCACACGTTTTGGGGCAGGTGGGTGTGCCTCCACAGCTGCGTGCATGCACGATAGTCATGGCAGAGGGTGGGAGGACGCCTAATGTAAAATGCCAGACAGTCTGCCTAAACTTTAATGAAAATAGTTTCACTGCTTATGCAGGTCTGACCTGGCCTGCATAGCGACACGCAGTGCGACTAAGCACCACTGATGTCGGACGCCTCTGTGATTTCCTTTCCCATGAACAGGTCAGTGGGGACATTGCCCAGGGCCTGCCCTGGCATCTCAGGAAAACACAGGTTGTCTCTCCCTCGCACTCTGAGAAGCCATTCCACTGTAATTGCTGTCTTGGGTTTCCACCAAGCTTTGGGCTCTCCACAGCTCTTGCTTTTATATATGTTCTAGAGTGGAAAAGTGCCTTTACAACCACCTTTCAAATTCATTACAACTGCCCTTCACACCTTCCAGTTTTTCTAAGAATGGCAAGATAATACTTTGTCTCTGTACATGAGTATGGATGAATGACTGAGCCTGCTAGAAGAGACACCTAGAGATAGGGAGTTAACTATTTAATAAGAATGGTAAGTGTCTTTTAAGTGCTGAAATACCAAAAATGTTTTTTTTGCTGTAATCGAGGGCTGGATGAAATGCTCTAGGCCCCTGCAGCATTGGCAAATCAGCTTAGTACTGGATATATAGGATTGCACGCTTTCAGATATGCATTGCAGTGGCAGTGGAACAGGAAGCTCTAGCTGTGCCCGAAGTCTGGATCATGCCTTGATATCTTGTGGCTTAAAACCCAGTACATACGGGGTTGCCAGATTATGCTGACTTCTAAACATGAATATTATCTGTCCCTGTACACTTACCACTGTGAATCAGTTAATAATATGAGGTGGCTTCTACTAGAACAGCTTTCACCCTGCCTTAGTGCATACAATGTATGCAGAACAGAAGATCTTTTTGACTAAAAAATTAATGAAACACAATAAAACTACAGGAGACTGACTTGTGAAATGAAATTAAAATGCTGCCTGAGGACCTCCCTGGAACTGAGTTACAGACACTTCAGAATGCATACTAATTGGGCCATATGGTCCAATATTTAAACAAAGGCAAGTATTTTGATTGGCCAGGGTTTTCAGGAGAGACTTAGAAGGAAGCCTTAACAGCCTTGATGAAGTTTCTGATCAGCTGGTGGAAATGTTTACCTTACAATAAACTCAGAAGACCCTGTCTTGCCCTGGGATGACACACCACAGCTCATTGCTGGGCGGCCTTATAGAATCAGCTGCAATGCCTGCACATGTTTGCTTATGCCCAATTCCCTTGCAAAAGACCAAGACAGGCTTTTGAGGCATTGCACAGAGGAAAGAGTGTCATAGGACCTATCTTCTATGGGGCAGCATGTAAAGGAAGAAGGCTGCTGGAGCTCTTGCCCAGCATTTCTTATGCCCATCTTCCCTTCCCTCGAAGACCATGGGACCTTCCTGCAGTGGGATAGTGTGAAAATTCCCTGGAGCTGCCCTTCTTCTTAGTCTCATGCAATGAAGATGAAGCAAGAGCTAAGGGAAAAACCACTTGTACCAGCACAGCCAGCAGTTAGATCCAAACAGAGCAATTTAGTGTGGAGGCTTTGAGCCTTCTTGTGAAAGACAGTGGACTGGGGAGTTTCAAGGGGGCGGCTATTGCAGGTTGAGGCCATGAGCTCCACTCACTCCCTAATTATGCTGTAAACCCAGCTAAAACTATCCATGCATACTTTTGCACCAGTGGAGGTGTGTTTCCTCCACCGTTTCCAGGTATTTAAGTCATTTATACATGGGAGATGATAGCTCCCTTTAAAGAAAACTTGACCTAGGAGAAGCCGATCATGTTTCCTACATTTCTGCAAAAACAATGGGTTATAGCTATTTAACTTAGATTCATTAGGTGACTCATGGTGTTATGCATTTAATATATTTCACATGGACAATGTTACATTTCTTTTCAACAAGTAATTTAAAAGAACTCTTTATGAAATGCAAGACACAAACAATCTGTCTGTGGGCCACTGTCTTACGTCCTGTTCAACTTTGTCACATTTTCTTGTTTTTAAATTCCTCATCTTAAAAATATGAGTCAACATAAATAACTTTGAATCTGTGTTACCTTATTAACCAATGGCTGGTGAGTCTACCAACAAAATATTTACATAGACAACAGTCTTGTACTAGTAATGTATTTTCACATTACTTAGTAATTTAAAACATGTCAGCCACTTCCAAAGAGTAGAAACAATCCAAACATGGAACTGATGTTGGCCTTAAAAGGCTGCTGCTCTTTTTTTTAAGTCAAGCAGCAGTCATTACCACAATATTATCACTGTGCATTCTTCATACAACTCCTTATCAGTAATCGCCGCAAATATAACTCTAAATGGTAAGGAAAAGAGCAAGTGGAAAGGTCAGATGAACATCAACAGCATGTCTTTAAGGGAGCTTGTGAAAGAGCATATGGAAAATATGGAATTTAAATATTAATGAGGAAGATTGGTAAATTAAATATTTGGCCAACTTATAAAGCCAGTGAATTGTGTGCCTGGCTATTTGAAGCTGCATCCATTCTTTTTTTTGCATCTTAAGAGTATACATTAATATGTATGTATATTTATGTATACTTTTTGTGTGCACAAGCATATTTATAACATGGATGTACATATATTGAATATGGGATTTTTTTTTTCCTGTTTTCAGAGTCATGTTTATTCTGTTGCTAGAGGACCAGGTGATGGAATAGGAAGAAGAGCATTTTGTGTGTGCTAATCTCTGGAGCACAGCGTGTGCTAACCTTCTGGTAACCTAGACTGGGGAAAAAAAAATGTCCTGCCTCTTCCCAGGGTAATCAATAGAATGAAATTTTAGCTTCCCAAACCACAGTACAATGACATGGTATGAGACGGAGCTGGTGAAAGAATAGATAATTTTAATATATTTATTTATCCTGTACATGACATTTTTCAATGTGTTCAACAGGGGATGGTAGTCTCCATGTTGCATAATAAATGAATGACATGTATGTCCTTCGGCAGATGCTCAGCTAATTCAACCACCTAACTAATTAAAAGGCCCTATAAAGAAAAATAAAAAAAATCAAATGGCAACAATAAAAATATATAATAGCCTCCCCTTTTACTATCTCTCCCTCTATCTCAGAGGCTAGAAGTATGACTCTAAAAGTTGTCCCCTGAGCATAGTATCTTAATCACACTGTTCAGAGAAACAATAAAACCTTTTTCATATATAAGACAGAAAATCTGATAGCTCCATGATCCTCAGGGGACAGGTATATACTGAAGAATTTGGGAAGTTTTCATGCTCTTACCAGCAATTCTAATTCTGTAGTTCAAGCTTTTGTTAATATATTTTAGAACTGAGAAAAAAGCATCATAAAATTTCCTCTCATCTTTATTTCTGTGCTTCACCTACAGTGGTATGAGAACATCATTATTAAACTGATCCTTGCTAGAAATGGACCTGCAATATTCAAGCAAATGGGGACCTATATCTGAGTCTCTAGAGACTTAAAAGTTTCATCTTGGATTTTGCATTTTTTTTTAGTATTCTGCTATTATTAATCAGACTTTGTTTTTTTTTTAACTCTGATCAAACAGTCCATTGAAGTGTATGAAAAAAAAATCAGCAAATTCAGAGCTTTTTTTGAAAGAAGTCTAGACATGTTTATTGGTCCTAATGGGTAAGGTTCATGCCCTGTGGTGAAGCAAGTTCTCCTGCTGCACCTGAACAAAGGGACAGGGTGCTTGGTGGCAGTAATTAGATGTAAGTAAGGAATATTTGCAAAGATTCTTTAAAAGGCCGTTATTGGTCTCAGAGCACTAAGGCAGTACGTTCCTCTCATGGGACATTCCTAGGGTGTACATCTGTCCTGGGAGGAGACCAGAGATACATATCCATACAGTAACCTACCTAGGGCCTAAGAGGCAGCAAACATTAACACAGAGTTAAGGAGGTGTGAAGAAGCAAAAAGACAGAAAAAAGAAGTTACCTATAGATTTCATTAATTTATACCCAGAGTGTATTATTGAATGGCAAATGGACTGAGCAAAAGAGTCCAGATAATGGGAGCAGGAAAATTCCAAGTAGGTTGCAAGATGACCTAAGTCTGATTTTACAGATGACAAATGTAATGGACCTTAGGTGCTCAGGAGTGGCAGACACTATTGCACAGGAACACCTTTGACAAAGTGCTGTGCTTGTGAATTTTAAGGATGATATTTGCAGACAGGGCGCTCTGCACAGTGACGAAACTATTCTACAGAAATTCTGTTTGAGATGGGGTTAGATGAAGTAGGAAGAAGGCAGAAAAGTTGCCCTAGTTGCTATGTTTTTTATTCTTCCTAGTTAACCATTCTACTTCTAATACAAGAAAAAATCCTTCATTCAGTGACATGCTGAGCAGAAAAACAATTTCCCTCTTTCTGTATATCTTTTATTTTCAAATACAAAGTGTTGAAAAGCCCACATTACCAGGTTCTAATTCTGCAATAATAATCTAAATCTGCTATTTTACAGAAATATAGCACATAGTCTAACAGAATGCAAGTCACTAGTAGTGACCCTGGGGGGTTCATACTAGGTCCAATACCATTTAACAACTTCATCGGTCACTTGAATATTGGGAGACAGTGCACCCTCAGCAAGTCTGAAGATGATACAAACTGGGAGGAATGATGGTTGTGTTGCTATTCAGAGACGTGAATGACTGAAGAAATGGACAGAGAGGAACTTCATGAAGTTCAACAAAAGAAAATGCAAATTCCTGCCCAAATTCAAAACACAAGGCCAACAGCATCCTGGACTGCATTAGACAGAGCATTGTCAGCAGGTCAGGTGAGCAATGTGTTCCTTCCCCTCTGCTCTGCACTGGTGAGACCATATCTGGAGTATTGTGTCCAGTTCTTGGTTCCTGAAAAAAGGAAGACATGGACACACTGAGTTGGGGCCAGCGAAGGCCACTAGAGATGATTAAGGGAATAGATCTTCTTTCATATGAGGAGAAGCTGAGAAAGATGAGACTCTTTAGCCTGGAGAATAATCATGAGAATATATCAATGCTTGGAAATATCTGATGGGAATGAGTAAAGAAGATGGAGACAGACTCTTCTCAGTGGTTCCCAGTGACTGGATGAAAAGTAATTTGCACAAAGGGAAACACAGGAAATTCCAGGTGAACACAAGAAAACATTTCTTTGCTGCTAGAGTGGTTGAATAAAGGAACAGGTTGTTCAGAGAGATTGTGGAGTCTCCACCCTCTGAGATATCCAAAACCCACCTGGATCTGGTCCTGGATAATCTGCTCTAGCTGACCCTGCTTGACCAGATGATCTCCAGAAGTCCTTTCTGACCTCAACTATTCTGTGACTTTGAGCTCAGCAAGGCCAGTAACAGGAGAACAACACAGTTCTTTCAGAAAGGGTGTGTGCAGGTGGAATATTTTTTTTTAAAGGTTGGAGAATATTTTTCAGTCATCTGCTTGCCAGTCAGTATAATCCTAAAAAAATGGTTCAAGACTATGCAGAGGACTTCTGTAAGATTTCTTTTCTCTTAAAGAAAAGTCCCGTTTTCTGAGCTGTATTAATTATTGTGAGACCATGACCATATGATTACAGTTATCTTCACTTGGATTTGCAAGATTTTAGGCAACTGGATGCAAACACAATAACAATGAGTTCATGGAAAAGCATATTATTTCAACATAGAAAATCGTAACATAAGAAGTAGTATAACAAGTCCCCTTCACATTTTATGTCATAGTTTCCCAATGCTAAAATAAGAACATGGTCAAAGGCTGCCTCTGATTAAGTATGACAAGAGGAAGATGTGGTGTAATTGGTAGATTGCTATCTGCGGGCAGTTAGAGTGGAGCAAGGAGAGGGGAGCTGGTGCATGAGGTGAGGAGCATGGAGTCTTCTGTAACTTCTATCAGTCATACATGACAGGTGACTGCAAATAGTTATCCCTTGCTATCCCTTGCTAATCCCTACCTCTCCTGTCAGGTAGGGATTAAAAACCTCTCAATATGTGTTGATTGAAACTGTCTTGATAAGGGGGTACAATTCTCTCTGAGATCAGGTGGAGAGGAATATCAGGAGGCTTTCATTACTGACCATATGATAGATGGATGCTCCCTTGGCCAGCCTCATCCTACTCCTTTTTACCCCGCCTGACTCCTTGTCGTGAAGATCTTAGTCCCTTTTATACCATCCACTCAATTTGCTCCAACCTGCATAAAGGAGACATGGGAGAGGGATGCAACATGGGGCTAAACAATTCCCCCTTGTCCTTTGCAACATCTAGAAACATCTACTTTGTTAAAAGTTTTAGAACCCTGGCAGTGCACAAGGCAAAACTCAAATGGTAATTGTATTACTCCTTGAATTCAGTTCTTGGACAGCTCTAAAGTCCTTTAGGGGAAGAACTTTCTGGAGAAGCAGTGCATCAGAGATTAAAAGCAAAGTCTATATTAAAACAGGTGCATGATAAAAGATGAAAATTCATCACTGATGCTAGGAAATGAGGTTGAATTAATTCAGTTATCTTACATCATACATATGACAATTTGATATTTTATTAGATGATCACATATTAGTTTTTATAGAGGTTCCTTGCCTGATTCAAGGCCTCTCATGGGCGCTCACATAACACATTAACAAATGTTCAGCTACATTCTTTTTGTTCAATGTGTCACTGGGTGCCTTATTTACTGCATTCCCTTCTGAAATTAAAATTATTAATTTCCTCATTGACTTTGATTTGATGCTTGAGGTGGTATTAGAGAGCCTCTAATCAACTAATTTCTTAATTAGGAACAAAATAAACTGAATTTATTTCTCCGTACAGATGAGGAACTAGAGCATGGTCAGATTAGGCTGCGACACTCTGTAGTCTTGTATGCCTGAACTGTGGTATCTAAGACCTGATTTTTAAAATGCTTTGTCCTATGTGGCATGACATGTATTCAAACATAGCTCCCATTAACCTTCTTTACAGCTGAAAGAGCTCAATGCTTTTACAAAACAGGACATCTTTCAAATGATGAATGATTTGGCCAACTTTTAAAAGATTACACAGTAGAGCTATGGAAGAGCCTAGCTTCACAGGCCAACGTCCACCTTGAACAAACTACTTAATCCTTGCAGAATTCATTATATATTTTTAAACCCCAGTGACAAATGACATTTGCAGGGATCCTACAACTTAGTTTTCCATTTATATACAATATTAGTGCAGCTCCAGAAGGTATCAATATGATCTTGTAAAGGAAAAATGGGATAGTGTATGATTAAAGTCTGTAACATAATGCATATGCATCATGGAAACCTGGAAAATGAAATTTATGGTGGATTTTGCTGCAGATACTGTTAACAGTAGTTGCTACTTTCTGGTTTCCCCAAACAGGTTCCAAAACCAATTGGAAATGCACTAAAGTAAACAATCTTCTACTATACCTTTCTCCTTCCTTTCACTTCAGTGCCAGGTGATGCAATATTTCCTCACTTGAGGTCTTCATATATGAAGTGGGCACTGTCAATATTATAGCAACACAGATTTCCACATACAGGGCAACTCAGTGTATAGATTCTTCACCACTTAAGTGGCATCTTCTATTTAATGACACTCAGTTTTCCTACACATGAATGTTGTTCAGGAACATGTGGTAGTTGTAATACTGAACAAAGACCCAAGTGCTACTCTTAATGTGCCAAATATTAACTTTGTGCAAAACAAATAACCCAGATTTTTCATCAATGTCTGTCCTCTTGGAGTCAAGGCTGTTTATCTAAATAGTCTTCAGACACTCACTTTTCCTCTTTAATTAAGTACTAGAATTCTATACATACAAGGTACTATATATTTGCATCTACTATTAACTAAAGCTGTTTTTTTTTCCTTTGAAGCTGGAAGTCATTTTACCATGTACTATTAGGCAGAGAAGTTTGCATTTTACATGTCAAAGCACTGCATAAAAAAGGGCAATCACATCTCAAGGGCTGCAATGTGATGCAGGGACATCTGGGGACAATGACTCTTGGACACAACTAATGTAAAGGGGATAAATTAAGTCTGGTAAGAGAGCTGTGAAGCACCACAGTCAGCACATGACAGTTGAATCAGTACAATATCTACCAGTATCAGTACAATATCTACCAGCATGAAGTTGATTGGTTCAATACCAATTGAAATGATTTGATATTTTTGAACGTGTTTGATCTGGCACTGTGAATTGATACCAAATGAGTGTCACATGACAAGTATCAGGAACCTTGAAACTAGATTTGCAGGTTGATGGAGATATTATGTTTGATCTGTTTTACACATGGGAATGAAAAGCAAATGCCAGTACCAGAGATGAATTTGGCCTGCCAGCTGTTTCTCTTTAGTACTGCTACAGCCTGCAGGTGTAACATTGATGAAAGATGTCCCCTTTGGCTAGCCTGTCTCAGGTCATGTAAGTCTTTTTTAACTATGAAGAGTGCTTTACATTCTCCTTGAAGGTAACAAACTACAGAATTACAACCCAGAGACAGAGATGCTTCAGGTGAGATCCATTCTAAGTTTGAATCCTTCTTCATCTTTGAGAAGTCTCTAGCCCTAAGAGAACATAATTTAATGGCAACTTAATCTCAGTAGGCCTTTGCTGTAGTTAAAGTCAGCTGAGGACTTATGTTGATATAACTATGCAGTACAAAGGTAAAGTATATAAAAACAATTAGAAAGCAAGAATTTTAATGAAACTGCAGAAGAGAAGTGACTTTGGATCTTATGTCTCATTGATTCTGATGCATTTGACACTCTGTCCTGCGCATCTGTGATGACTACAATGCTAAGAGTAAGAATAAAACCTGGCATTTGTTGCTTAAGCTTGAACTGTATTTGCTTTCAAGCTTGAACAAATCTTGGTGGTTTCATTAAAATAAATTGATTGTGAAAGGATTGTTGGAACAAATTGTTTTCCAGTCCCTGCTGATTCTGTATTTATTGTCAATATTTGATGAGAGTAAAGTAATTCCTGTTGAATTTTAACTAGGAAGTTACTTAATTGTCCACATATTCGTAGTGGACAGTGAAGTATTTGAGCCTCACTTTGCTCATGCAGGTTTTCAAACATCCACAAGGCTCTTTGGATTATCTGATTTTTTTTTTTTTTTTTTTTTTTTTTTTTTTTTTTTTTTTTTTTTTTTTTTTTTTTTTTTTTTTTTTTTTTTTTTTTTTTTTTTGGTATTGTAAATCTGGGCCATCTAAGAATTCTTTCACTTCTGTTGTTTATTATGACAATACAAACAAGCCTTTTACTCAGACATTTTTTATTCTGACCTCTTACGGAAAAAGCCCAGAAATTATAACTATTTTTTAAGAACTCTACAGAAAGACCTAGCATAGTCATTCATGACTACAAAAAGTGCTGCCAACATGCATCCTCTAGCAGTTTCATGCACACTGAATGTAAGTTCAGCCTCAGTCATCAATTCCCTTCCCTCTCTGGCTGTTACAATATCCTAAAGGAGGATTTCAAAGCTTCTAGATGCTTTAGTTTTGCCACTGTCCCCTAATCTCTTCAGGAGACCAGATGCAGCCTCAAGGGGAGATATGTCTGTTATCAGAGAAAGAACAAGGAGATCCCAATACACATTTTAGAGAGAGGAAAGCAATTTCTTATCTACAGCTAACTTTCCCAGCCTTGAAAATTTATTTGACACTCTACCACAGATTCATATAAAGGAATACGTGGAAACAAATATGTTTAGCTTTCAGTCCCTAGTGACCTTCGTTGGTAGTCAAGTACACATTTGCCTTTCTGCTTTCAAAATACTCTTCTCTATATCACCAGAAAGCAATATGCAATGCATCTATTTTTGTGCAAAAAAAACCCTTCAACTTTGTTTATAGGGGCTTTTTCAGCTTATTCAGAAACTGTGCATGATTCACAGCTACTCAGGAAGGTACACAGATTTTGGCAAACATTATTGAAGAACTGCACGAAAACCTTGTTCTTTACTATTTCTTGAGAACTGTATTTAAAATGTTAACTTCCAATTAGCAAAGACAACTGACTATACATATGATTTAGCTAACTAATCTCACAACAGAAATAGTGAAGAGTTGATGTTCAGGTCATGAAAATATACATTTTTCTCTCAAAAAAAGATTATTTTGATACATAGATTACAGAAGTATAATCAGAAATTTTTCACAAATAATTTCAGGGCAGATGGTATACATCAGCAATATATTTTTTTTTCTTCTTTTTGCTCTGTATAGATCCATCACTTTGCTGATGAACGTTAAAGGAGCGTTGTGAGTTTTGGGGTAGACATTGAGAGTACATTCTCAAAAAGTACACTTTGCTTCAAAAATAAGAAGTTAAGTGCAATTGCACAGACTGAACAGCTATTCAGCAAGGCTCAGAGTACCAGAATCTGGCCATTCATGAATTAGGGTCAGATCAAGCTTCCCATTGACCTCAGCAGGAGGTTTACCATTCACTTCAATGGAAATAGGATCAGGATACCAGTGCTTTAAAGAGATTCAATAGAAAGTGCTATTGAAATGCAAATGTTCGTGTTCTCTTTAATCTGAACTTCCCATCTCCCAGTTCAATGCTGTATGTAGAGTGAGATATTATGAGCTGTTGCTCTAGGACCTGTGTTAAACAAATATTTTTGTGTGCTCAGCAGACAAATGTCCTGCAGTGTAGGAGAATACAACTAAATTTTTTTGCACTAATGATTAAAAACAAATCTGGTGTGTCTGGTTTGAAGAGCAGCCAGCTATCACCAGCTCTGAATGAAGTTATCTTTGCTAATGAGTATGGTACATTCACTTAACACTTAGTGTGAGCCAGCTTGACTAATGTCATTAGAAAATATCCTTCAGGCTTTCATTTGCTCTAGTGACACTACCTAGTTTCAAGTAACTCTTAAAATTACCACAAATGAAAAACATTTAAACAGGGAAAATAGGAGCTGAGTTCATGTGTTTGAGGTAATTTATTAGTAGCCCAGTGTCATTCTTCGTGGATCAGGCGTCCCCTACACAAATGAGTGGGTAAACCTGTAAAGACCAGTGATGTTTTATTAACTTCATATATGTCTCTCTCCTCCTCCTACCATATCCCCACCTAGCCACAAGTCCCCTTCCTGCTACAAATAGCTGTCTTTCTCTCTTCCTCTTTCCCAGCCATAGTAATTACAATACCAAGCCAGTTGCGCTGGGACTTAGCACATCCTGTTTAACCTGTTTGAGATCTTGAAAAGCAATCTTTAGCTCTTGTGACCATCAAGCAGGGCAGCACGCATATGTCTTCTGGGCTCAGTGAGAAGTGTGCCCACATACACATGGCTGATGGCTTTCTCAGTCAGGAAAGACATGCCTTCTGACTGGTGGCTTTGGGGCAATTTGTTGCCTCTTAGCCTCCAAGGGAGTCAACTATTAGCATCAGTCTCAGAGCAAAATAAAGTATTGTTTTGTGGCATATGATGGCCCATTGTGGCCCAATTCAGTTATTCTGTACTCTTAATATAGCAGCCAAAGCAAAATAAGAAGAAAGCACTAAAAAATAAAATACATCTTTAAAATATAACTTCATAGTGTGCTGATGATAGACAAGATATAAGCATACTAGCTTGAAATCTATTTTTTTTCTGCTAAATTCAAGCTGATGGTATCACTTGGGCATAGGTGTAAGGGACACTGTAGATGAAGTTACAGTCTGTTGCTATTGCATATGGCAGTTGTTACAAGTTTAGCCTTAATGTCTGACATTACTAAGCTAATTGAAAAGAAGATTTGTTCATCGTGATTAAAGTATTAATAATGACACCTCTTGTTTTCCCATCAGTAATATCTTAATTGTAAAGGACATATGGCAGGTCATAGTGCTACCAACTCTTTTTTGAGACCCATATGTTGCATTTGTATTATAATATACAGAGCACAGGGTTGATTACCCTCCTGTGACTGCATATATTGTTTAGTTTCTAACCCATTTTCTGGCATGGTTTGGCTCTTGCCCCTCAAACATGCCCAAGACATACTCTGTGAAGCAGCATGGCCAATTGTCAAGTATTGACTGCTGCCAATAAACCATATGGCTGATGCTACCAATGCCAAATGGTAGCGAAATGGAGGAAAGCAAACCCCGAGTTTACATTTGCTCTTAAGGTCATACAATGATTCCTAAGTGTTTTCATTTGCTCGAGTAGATTTAGAGTGCAAATTCACACTCTCAAGAGACATATAATTGCCATACATCTCCTAGTTTTGCAACACAAATAATATCAGGAAAGAAGGAAGAGGCACAGAGTTTAGAACTTCCCCAGGCCCATTTAAGATAATATGTTCATGCTGCTTAGAGTCTCCTCTTGTATTTTTGGAGACATTCTTGTATTTTTTGAAGCTGAAGAGTAAGTTCCTGAACGTGAAGTTTTTTTTTTCTTTTCTTGGGAAAGGATGGCATAGGTCTTAAATGACCTAGGGTAACAATGAGGTTTAGAAAATTTACGTTTCTAGAGCATTGGTTCAAACTTAAAGGGTTCTTGAGAGAGGTTCAAGTAGCACTGATACCTTCCCCAATGAAAACAGTTCTTCATAAGATCCAGCATACAGAGAGAAGCTACAGAGAAAGCCTGCTTCCTTTCTTGTTAAAGGAGGTTTGCAAACTTTGCAAGTACCTGGGCTTCTCTTGGAGCACTCCCCATTGAGTCACTTCACTAAGCAGGCTTAGCTCTGCTGGGTTTATGAGATCTGGCACAATCACAGTCTGAGCTGATGTGGCATCTAGCCCAGAGAGCAAAGCAACCACGTCTTGCAGTTATGCAGTGTTCATTTTGTAAAAAAAAGCATGAATTTATTCTGAAGACTGGGAAGAGAAGTTCCTATTTTTTTAATATTTTTATTTTCATCTCTTTATTGCTAACTGCTAATATTCTGTTCACCATTTTGAGATCATTTATTTTTAAATTCAGTTGAAACCATTTTCCTCAAAGGTCTGTGTCATTTGAATTCCAGCCTTTGTTAGGAATGGATTAAGTTTTGGAGACTCTGACCTTGTGATACTACCATGTTTCTGCTAAACAGAGTCCAGTGCGCCAAACAAAGATGTAACAAGAAGTTACGAAATGGCATGGCTATTACACATGCTTTTGTTTCTCATTTTCTGGTGTTTATATTGAGATAATTCTGTTTTGAGAGTGGAAAAAAAACAGACTGTAATTAAAAGAGGCCTACAATAAATACATTATGCTACATGGCACTCAGAAGGCCAAAAGAAGGCTCCTCAGTGAGTACTCAGGAGAGAGCAAAATTATTTTCAACAATGAGAGAACAGGTTAAGAATATGCTAGGACACCATGACAAGTCAGAAAGAGGGAGATTCATCCTTGTTGCGCAAATCCTTGGTGATTTACTATTGCAATGCACAGTCTGTGCTACTTTCCTCCTACGTAAGATTTCTAGGTCACTGCCTTCAATGTACTTCCAAACCGTATGGTTCCCCTCCCTTCTCCTGTGCAGTAGGAGAATTGCTATTGCAGCTTCCAGGATATTGAGGGAGCTGCTGCAGCATTTCGCCTCCTGACTTCTCCCCTACATGGCTCCACCCTTGAATCCAAATGATGAGAAAGGGAAGGAGAGGAAAAGGATCCTCCCCACCATGCTGACTTGCTGAGAAAATGTTAAATGTTACCTCTGACGTGTGAAACTGAAGGTCAAATGAAGCTGAAGACTTAGACTAAGAATAATAACCTAAAGTTATGTTGTGCAGAATACTAACGTTATTTTAAGATGAAACTGTAGTTAGGCATGTTGGTTCAATGCTAAATTCCAGAAAAATGTCTTCTAAGCTATCTATTTGATTTTTTTATAGCTCTATAAATCTTGAAGGGCAAATACTAACCTTCCACACATCTATAGGACTCCATTTACTCCACTAAGAGTTGCACTCAGATATCAGAGGGTAAAATCTAGTCTTATTTGCTAGATAGCAGTAGGAAAAAGGGGAGGTCTTTCACTTTTAAAAACATTTACTGTATCCTAGCAATGTGCGGCAATGCTATGCAAGTGTGACAACAGACAAATGGTCTTGAAAGATATTAAACCTTACAGAAATATTGTAGAAAAAGAATATGATATTATTTGGGAGTCTGTAGATGGTGCAGGTTCCAAACTTTGTCCTGATTCTAGATACAAAGCAACTAAGCTAATGTAGGAAGAAATTTCTTTAATGCTTTATGTTGAGCTTGATGAAGAGCTCGAGAAAACCTGACTCTACAGAGATTAAAACAACACAGAGATCAATTAGTTAAACTTTTCATTTTGAAGTTTTTTAAATATTATTCCCTAAATATAATATTTTATTTTAAAATTGCTTCTTTTTTACATAAAATCTAACAATTAAAATTAAAAAAAATCTTCCTTCCTTCCTTCCTTCCTTCCTTCCTTCCTTCCTTCCTTCCTTCCTTCC
>VZSG01000733.1:294507-306573 GCA_013398315.1 Nothoprocta pentlandii
CCTTCCTTCCTTCCTCCCTTCCTCATTCCCTTCTCTGTCTGTCCTTCCTGCTTTCCTCTTCTTCTTCTCACTTTTGTTTAACTATAATATCTAGCTAATTAAAAAAATAGACATCATTTTTATTTACAAAGACATGGTCCACATACAGTGTGACACAGTGTATGAGGACAAAGTGACTCTCAAATAACCTATACAATCCTTGAAGGATGACAAGTGGGTGCAAGTCTCAAGATGACAAACGATTTCCAAGATGACAGAAGATGGCCATTTTCCCTATGCTCATCTTCTTTCAGACAGCTGTGAATGTGAATAGATAATAGAATAAAAAGAAAATATCAAAGTTGAAAGCATTTCTTTACGATGACCATGGTAACTTTGAACAGTTTTCTGTCCCATCTTCTAAAATATTGTAGGACGTTCTCCCAGTGTTTAAGACAAGGTTCTACATCTTCATTAACTTACTTTTCTTCTTCTTCATACCTTAGTTTAAACTGTACCATTTGGTCCGTATTTATTATTGTACATTAGTTTGGAAATTTATCTTTGTACACCAAGTTTAGACTCTATCAAAGTTTTTAAAATGAAGTGTTTCCCAAAAGAATGTAATAAATATTATGCAACCATACTAGACAAATATCAGAAAGAGAATGATTAGTCAGACCACAAATCCAATAAGTGCAAATTCTTGATTCAGCTTTAGATTTTTTCAGTATTTCTGACGAGAGCATCACACACTGGACCTTCAGCAGAAAAATGAAGCAAAGGAACCAAAGAAATTGCACCACCTCCCCATAGTTTGCCTACTCCACACCTTTAGTACCATCTATTTGACCTTTGGAAAAACAGCATCTCACATTCCTTGCAAACAAGGCAGCAATTATAAAGGAACTTTGGTGGGAAGAGAAGCTTTTCTTTACAGATTGGCAGTAGATTCAGAACAACTTTTTGACAAATATTGCAAGTCAATATTTTAAAGGGCTATTATGTAATTTTTAGAAAAAAAAATCTCATACACAAAGTCCTTTTAACTTACAAAAGCTGTCTTGATATAATGATCAAAATATTTCAAATACAAGTTTAGAGGAACAGATAGAGGTACAGCATTCAAAGTTTCTTCTGTCCAAAATCACTTTGCTGAAGAAAAATAAGATCTTTTAATGAAACTTTGAAGCCTCTAGGTACAGAATATTTGCATTCATGAAAAGAATAGAAAGGCAAGATTTTTATTCACAAATAGTTTCACGTCTGCTGAACAGTGACGTGTCTGCTGAACAACTGCTTTGGAACCATGGCTCTTGGGGACTGACACTTCTCTGTTGCTGCCTGCTGCTCTCAGCACGCTTTCCGTGTTGCTGCTCATATGCTGAATGTCCCTCTGTCCTTTGCTTGAAGAACTGACCCTGGTTAACTGCTGTTTAGACTTTGTCAGTGAGTTGATTTTATCAGGGGAAGATTCTACCTAAGCTGTCTCCTACCTAAGAAACCCGGAAAACACCCATCTCTCAAATCTCAGCCACTTAGAGGAGTATCTGAGAGATTATATATATATATATATATATATACTGCTTTCCCATTTTATTCATTGATAAGACAGCTTATCAATGGAGTCAAACGCTGCACCCCATTTTTCTGTGGTAAGTCTTTCCTTTAGAGTCTTCCAGGATTACATCTTTAATATATTTATGAAAGTTTTTCACTGGTAAAATATGCATACTAAGCCCAAAACCAATACTGGCACATCTAAGGTTTCTATTTTTTCTGACATATACTTTCCAGAACAGCTACATAATAATTAATATCTAGCTGATAGCATATCCACCCCAGATAGCTGTTTTATCAGATAGCAAATAGCAGAAAAACATGTAAAAATAGCAATGCTCAGGCCTGCTTTGTATGATAACCATGGATGACATCGCACAAAATAAGACATTACTAGCTCTTACTGCTGGTTAAAATAACACAGATATTTCTGTGGCAGTGAAGTCACTGAACTGGACACAATGGAGTCCTAATAACTGGGTTCCTTTTATTCCACTGGGAGCTCCAGAGTTGAACATAGTCATTCCTGGCTGTAATGTGGCCATGGCAGAGGTGGATGAGCTGCCAATGAACTGACCTTTTCCCCATCCAAGGATTGAAAGGATGTGCTACATCTGACTATGATGAGCTGGGCAGGCTCTGCAGCCTCTTTTGGTCTCATACTTCTCTCTTACATCTTTTTCTCACAATCTGCTTTTAAATTGCAGCTTGTCACAAGTAATCTAGTTGCCTTATCGCTAATACTGTTGAGGTTAAATGAGAACGTTCATAGACCATTTAATCTAGGTGGATACTCTAATTCTTGTTTGTAGTTTATATTTTGATACTGATCATGTGCATTATTTTATTACTCTACCATTCTGTCTTATCCTTCTGCAGCAAACAAAATGCCCCACAGTGCCCCATGTCTCTGCTCAGCGAGTTATTCAGCCTAGTCATTGTTTGGCCACTTCCTTTTTATTTAAATCTGCTGTGCTCCTGTCTACCATCTATGGAATGGGGTTAATGAAATCTGCCTAGCATGCCAGGCTCTTGGGTAGGGCTTAATTTCCTGGGTGTGTCTATGCTGGTGCCTTATTTCAGATCAGGACATGCTTTTGAAGTGGACCTCTTCATCCTCCCCAGTTATTGCACTTTGGTTTGCATCATGGAGCAGTCTTACTGTGTATAAACTGGGGCCTTTCTTGTGATTAGCTGGAGGACACACTCCAGCTGCACGTCTAACGTGCTCCAGTCTACAAGTCTGTATTAAAATTAGTCCAAAGTAAATCCCGCAAAACATTTAATAATGAGGACATTAGGTCCTCCAGTCATCTGTTCCAGCTGTTTTGCTCTACAGATCCTTAGAGGCCCCTCATATTTGAATGTAGGCATAGACATTGTTATAACCGATTGTTGCCTTGTGATCCTTGGATGAACAGAGCAGCAAATGTATGATTTTTCTTATGTATGTGTTTCAGAGTATAAATACTGTCTTTGTATTTTAGCCCCAAATTTTGGCTTTCTTTCATGGTACTATTTTAGTGAGAGATTCCATAGTTTACACAAGAAGGTTTACCTTAGAAGATCTAATAGCAAATGGAACCTGCTTCTGCACTTATGTAAATAAAATCTATTCATGCTGAGCTTGTTCTAGTCCAGGGACATTAACCAGCAATGTTTATTTTTTTATAGCTGGCAAATTTCCCCGAAATTTTCATTTTGAATAGATGCAGAAGGTTAACACTAGTAGTTTATTTTGATATTCGCTCTATACACATCCTCAGATACTAGGCCATACTTTGGGGTTACAGTAAAGCTAATTTTAAGGACTTCATACTCCAATGTGATATTTCCTTCATCCCCACTGTATGTTTGAACGGATAAAAGAAGGACTCTCATATACATCATTTCAGTATAACACATTTATATTTTATATAGTGAGACATTTTTACTGATGCTGATTTGTGGCTGATATTCCTTGCCTCCTCAACATCTGACCCAGAGAGAAATTAATGTTTTTTATTGCTTGACCAGGTTTTTAGTTTTTCCCCTGTCCTATTTGAACTTGTTATTTCTGTTTTACCATGGGTACTGACAATTTTACAGAAACTCTCGGCATTCTGAGCAATGACAAAATATCACTCAGCTTTGTGTGTATATTTTTATATGTCAGCTAAGCTCAGCTAGTTCTCACACCAATGAAAGTCTTTATGAGTCTCTTAGCAAGTAGGAGGTGCTCAGAAATGATGCAACAAGTATGTTTTCATTGATTTAGTCAGGTTCCCTTCATACTATAGAGGAAGATTTTCAATAACTTGTTTGTGAGATGGATCTGAGCATTCTCACATCAAAGTAGAAGATTTTATCTCTATTTTTAGGCCAGCATTTTACATTTAGATAGAGTAGTGATATTCTGATTGTGTTTGTGTTTTGAGTGACTAACGTTCAAGACAAGAGAGCAGGAATATTCATCCTGAAGCAATGGTTTTTGTTACTTCAAGAGGCAAGAGGCAGAAATGATAAGGCATAATTTAATAAACACATAGCTTTTATTAAAGACTTTGCTCTTCTCAGCTATCCAAAATAGATAGACATATGATATTACAATGAGACAGATGGAATAAAGAAAGGAAATACTGCTAATCGTTACACTAACTAGAAAGATTAACTATGATCACAGCTTTAGATGTTATATTATGTCAAATGATCAAAGAAAATATGAGGGAGGGAAAGGAAAACAGATGAAGATATGCTTGTTGTCAGATATAATTAACTACTGGTTATCTTACACACCCCTAAAAATTCACTCTCATGTTTGCTAACATTAGTTGTAACATAAGCAAAGTGGCTTGAAATCTTTGAAACAGGTCCCTAGAAACAGGAATCCCTTTCCTGCTCCACTGTTGCAGCTTCAAATTTCCTTATATCAGCCTAATTAATATCCTGTGCTATTTTCTGCAGGAACTAGAAAAGTCCATTAGTAAGGATTGTAAAATATAGATTGTTTCTCATGTTGCTGTATTCCTTCAAGTATATGGAGGTTCCAGTTCTTGGTGTGTGATATGTGTCTGGTAAGGTATATCAAATCATAATGTCATCAAACATAAATACTCTTTATTGTTAACAGGAACAGGCAGCGCATATGTCTTGCAACATTCAGTGAGTTAACCAAAATGAGTTGTAGGGTCAATAACATATATTTTTTTTTAAATATGGAATATGAAGAAGGTACTGGAGAGTGAGAGGAAGTTCAGTATGTTACTTAGCTGTAAAAATGGGACCTAATATGCTGTTGATACCTATAAAGATAATCCTGATAGCCAAAAAATCCTACAATACTGTATTGCATTATTATTTTGTGAGCACTTTGAATAAGATAAGGTGCTACATTGATTTGTCAAGATGGCTACATTGATTTGTCAAATGGCTACATTGATTTGTCAAGACCAAATCTCAGTCCTACATGTTTTTTTTTCTCTCAGTCCTACATGTTTTTCTTACAAATGAGCTAGGAAAATACAGTATAGATGAAGTCACCATAATGTATATGGACCAGCAGACACTTCTTGGCCTACTTTTATTCAATATTTTCATAAGCAACTTGCAAGATGAAGCAATATATCTTCAACTTATACCAGCAGAAGGGACTGCCAGCATTATGTAGGACAATATTAGACCTTGGAGAAATGATCTCAAATGAGTAGAGTGAATTCAGAAAAGGAGACAAGTTTTTACTTTTGGAGACAAGTGTTTTTACTATACTGGAGAAGGAAATATCAACTTCAGGGATAGGAAATGGAGACTATTTATGTGGCCTATATGAACCATAGACTGTGTTAGGAAGGTTGGACTAGATGATCTCTAGAGGTCCCTTCCAACCTTGAATATTCTGTGATTCTGTGTAAGAGTGAACTGTGTTATATTTGGGGAAAAAAAAAGTCAGTATGATATGTACTAGCAAGAGTATATAAGTAAGACACGAATGATTGTCCTGTGCCACTCTGCTTGGCACTGGGGAGACTCAGCGTGAGCACTTTCTCCTGTTTCGGGCAGCACACTTTAAAAATGATAGAGACAAACTGGAGAGAGTCCAGAGGAGAAGCACAAGAATGATAAGTGGTATGGAAAACATGTCTCATGGGGAAAGGTCAAGAGAAATGATTCTGTTTAGTCTAGAAAGGGAGCACAAGCACAATGAGATAGCAGCCTTCCAGTTCACAGTTACCTATTCTCCATGCCTGCATGCGGAGAGAAGATGGTGCTGATTTAATTTGCGACAAAAAAGTTTGGTTTGGCTATTGGGAAAATAGTTGCGAATGAAACATAGGTAAGGGATGGAATATGCTATCAAAAGAGCTTGTGAAATCTGCTTCATATGACAGTATTGAGAACAGGTTAAGCATCTGACAACAGTGGTCAAATGGATCGACTCTGTCTCAGAGCAGGGAGAGAACATTTGCTTTACAGATCTGTATCTGTGCTTTCTGTAATTCACCTTCCTAAGAGAAAATATCAAATGGATTTGAACTAGTAATATAGAATTTTGGTGTCCTACCAGAAATTTCCTGAGCTTTAAGGGATAGATTAAACCAATTTTCATGATTTAAAAGTTCTGAATTCTTGCCCAAACTGCTCCCAAATTCTCATGGTAGCACATATTTTACTATCATCCTCTTAATTTGGGTTTATTGCCCAAAGTTCCATTTTGTGCATTGTGAAAAAAAGTTCACATTTAGGAGTAAGTAAATAGCAATTTAAAACAAAAATGTTGGCATTAGTCTGATTGTGATAATGAAAGTTAGTAAAAATTTAGCTCTTTTTTTAATAGAACGGAGTCGAGAAATCATGTACAACCAAAAATCAGATGTATCACCAGAAGATTTAGTTCCCTTCAGCCCTTTCCTGGCTTTAGGTCTAGGTATTAACAGAGAAGCAAAAACTTAGCTACTTTTCACATGTCAGGACATGCCAGTGTCTCAACTCATCTTATTTCAAATGCCACTTTAAAACACATCTGTGCTGTAACGCATAAAAGAAACCTGCTGTGCAATAACGTCTTATGTAAATCGTGACTTGCGGTTGTTGCTACAGCTCCACTAGGCATTATGAGCACATTTCACCCCTCCACTTGAACTGGCCACTGCTTGTCTTAAACACCTGCCTGTATTTAAGATTGCAAACTTTTCAGGTCAGAGTTTACCCAATGTCTGCACAGTTCTTCATACGCCACCCTCTTGCCTGTCATTTAGATTTGTAATCTAAGCATTATCCACACTGACTCCTTTAATTCTTTGCTTTCAGATTTCTAAATACTTACTTTTAACACTTTTAAGAAAAAACTCTCCTGGCAGTCCAGATTTGTCACCTGGAGTTTTTATTAACGCGCTGGGAACTTTTATAGTACAACACTAATTTTTCTTTCTTTGGCTGATGTAATGCTGCCCTACTGTTACCTTTGCAGAATGCTTCTGCAACCCTCATTTGCCTGTTCCTATGGCCATCTCCTTCTCTCTACTCCTCTTCTTGCTCCTCCTTCTCTACCACATCAAAGACTCATTGCTCCTGTCAGGGTGCTTCATGGCCTCTTGCCACCCTACCTAAGAGCAGCCAGGTCTGTTCTCTGTTGGCCACCCTTTACCACCCACATCTGAAATTTTCAGGCATGTTCTTGCAGATTCCCAGCTCAAGATTTCTCAGCAGAGTAGGCAAAATGAAATTTTGCTATCTCAGCAAGTTGACTGCTGATGTGCTGGTAATGTCGATAAAAGCTTTAAATAATTTCCTTGCATTTTCTTTTATGCTGCCTATATCAATTTGAACTCACTTTTTTTTTTTCTAGGTTGAAAATTCATTGGAATAGGGTCTATTCTTTTGTTTCCCTGTCCAGTGCAGTAGGATTTTGTTCAGTGCCTAAAACTCAGAGACAAGTAATATATTCATCATTAGCATCTCAAGACCTTTTAATTTCATTGCAACATATAGATTAAATGTATATTTAAAAATAACAAACACAGTTACTATCAAGCTTGGATTCTGATATCATTATGAATTTCTCTCTTCATTCTCTTCTAACACTGGCAAATCCAGACCTCATTTCCTTATCAGTTTAGTTGTTCTAGATATATGCCTTTTAAGCACTGCCTAAGGCTTTCTATTTTTCTTTTTTAGTTCTTTGTTAGTTCTTTTATCTTCCTCAAGAGAATGTTAACGAATCATAGTTCATCCCATTTGGTCATTTTTCCATGTTTAAATTACACTGCTATCAGTGTCAAAACTATCATCAATTGCATCTGTTTCTTATGAACCCTGAAGAGTGTTATAGGCTCAGATATTCTGTCCATCTATTTCACAGAGAAGCTCACTGGATCCTGTGTTGACCCCTAATGGTTGTCAGAACCTTTTGCAAAGCATAGCAGAGAGGTTTATGGCTTTCCCAGCTTTCTCTTCATCTATGGAGAGTGCACTGCAGAATGCTGGTGCTGTTCTTTTTTACTCAAATTGATATCCCTGTAGTTTAAAGGAACTCAATATGTCTTGTACTTATCATATTCAATCATTATTTGAACACCCTGGAGGAAATCATGAAATACCTAGAAGGCCAACAGTATGCAGATGCCAGCAGTGGTGTGCCTTCTTCAGTCCTGGTGCTGATAATCCAGTGGCCTAAGACCCTCTCTGAAGTTGCATGCATAAAGGTCATATGGCTATATCTTTACTCAGCCAAATAGAGGCAATATTTATATGAAATGACAAATATTCAGCAGAACCAGCCACAGCATTTCCCATTTCAGGGAGTTCTATCATCAGATAACTAGATATCATCTTTATGGATTTGCAGAAGGATGTTGTTCATGTTGGTGAGTGGCAAAAAAGCTACAGCTACGTGCCTGGCAGAGTGGTCACAGTGACTTTCCTGTTGCTGGGACTTCCAGCAGCTTTCAGCATATTTACTGCAGCTTGCTGTACTTTGGAAGGAGGAACATCCACCCTAGAAAGAGTCGCTGCAGCAACATTTGTGCCAGCAGCAGTGTTGGAGACCTTCTCGCTACACTTGTTTTGCCAGATGGCTGATGCATGACGACAGTCTTTGAAGTCCCATGTCTTCAGCTGGGGTGAAGGTCCTTCAGCGGCAATGTACCTGCTCTGTGGAACACTGCAAACTGTTAATAAGGGTTCTTTTGAGTAAGTGTTTTCATTTATTAAGATAAGTACATGTGCAGTCAATGTCAAAAGAAAAGAAGGGCAAAGAAGAAAACACAGTTGGCACTGTAACTGTATGGCACACAGACAAAAAAAAAAAAAAAATACAAAAACTCAGAAGTCAGAAAAGAGCATACTTGGTGAGTTACCATGGTAGCTTGTGGCTAGGACAGGAGATGAGAATTTTCCTTACCACATGCAAGACGGGACTTCACAGGAAATCTGAAAAATTACTCTGAAATTATGAAATTCTGGAACTTTTTATTTGTTGTTCAAATCCCCAAATACTTCACACTGGTTTCACTGCCAAGCCTGAGGGACAGTTTGACTGAGAAAAGAGACTAAACGCAACCAAGATGGGTTAGGATTTGGCCTACTCTGGCCCCTTCACTGGAATAATATTCTCTAGATAGAATTGTAGTGTGTTTCTCAATCATTTGTTGAGAAAATAATAGGGTCCTTTTTCTAACTTTGTTTTTCATTCAAAAAGGGGGGAAATGTTGTCAAACCTGCTAAAAAAATTATTACTGTTGGGTGAGCTTTGCAAAATTCATCTACAAAGACTTGCTCATTTAAAAGTTTAAACTCACGAGCTTACTAATTTTGTTGGTGCTTGGACTCATTGTTGGGACCTCAAAAGCCCAGGAGTAATTTTGTGACTCAACAGAGAATTCTTTTAAAAGAATAAAGCTAGTAATGCCTTGTAATTTTTTAGGGACAGACACTATATGCTCATTACATTAGAAGACCAATCCTGCATCATTTTCAAGATCACTTTTCATGAGTACTCCAGTGGTCAAGTTTTATTGGCACGAATGTCAGTTGAAAACAAATGCACTAGTGGCAGTTTCATTTTATATCTGCAGCCCTGGAAAAAGTTTCACATAGCAGTTTGAACTGTACAGGAAATCCACAGACATGAATATGAACTAAAAATGGCACTATTTGGGATAGTGGTTTGGTAAAAAGGCACTGAGCAGACAGATTTCATACTCAGCGTAACAAAATGAGAAGAAAAAGCTCTGAAGAAGCAATGAAAGAGTCAAAGAGTCCTTGTAGTCAAATAGGAAAGAGAGGAAAGCTGCATTTTTGAGAAAAGACCCTCACTTGAGAATAGTGAGATTTCTCTTTCTTTTTCTTTCTCTCTTTCTCTCTTTCTCTCTTTCTCTCTTTCTCTCTCTTTTTCTTTCTTCCTTTGTTTCTTCCTTTCTTCCTTTCTCCTCTCCTCTCCTCTCCTCTCCTCTCCTCTCCTCTCCTCTCCTTTCCTCTCCTCTCCTCTCCTCTCCTCTCCTCTCCTCTCCTCTCGTCTTCAGAATTTTTAGAAGCCATCTTTTTTTTTGGCACTTTAAAGAAGGTTCTTGATTCAAAACCAGGTAGTAAGACTCTGCTCACTGTCTGACCTGGCATTCTTAGAGCAATTTTCTTATTCCATACAGCCATCAGAAAAAAAAAATGCAAAGAAAGAGAGAGAGAAAGAGAAAAAGAGAGAGAGAATTTAGCATTTTAACATTTCACATTTGTCAGTAATTAGAAGCAAAGGACAGATAATGTAGGTTTGTCCTGAAATAAATAATTTGTCTCCAAGTTTGGTGAGAATGATGATATTGGGTATGAAGGACAGTGTAGAGGAAGTAATAGAAATGCTCTAGAGGTGGGAAAATATAAAATAAGCATTTGGAAAACTTAGTTTTCTTCAAGTTAGTCACAAATGCTAAAGAAATGTTAAAAGATCAAACAGCACTTAGGCATCATTACAGAAACAGGGTATTTGATAAAGTATAGCATTTGAAAGACTCCACAGCAATGAATTCAGCCATGTGTGGGGATACTGAGGTCATTAATTTCCATCTGGCAGTAGCCTAACGGGAGATGCTTGGTGCTTGTTGTCTGAAGGAGCATATTTGTGGTGCATATTTGTCAAAAAGATCTTTTCAACTGGAATTCTCCATTGAAAAAACAATATCTGATTCAGCCTGAAACTCAGATTGATTTATCATCCATTGGTGAAACATTAGACAAGAATATACACTGTCCAATTTTTATTTTTATTTATTTAAATCAACCAAACAGCAGAAAATCACACATAGTAAAGAAGTTAGCTGATCAGAATCATGCACTGAAGGAGCTTCTGCTGTAAGAGGAAGCCTTCACAAAATATTTCAAAGGGCAGAGTCTTCATAATGGATGCCTTAAAGCAAATGTGCAAGAAAATATCAAAGAAATATAAGAAAAAGAGAAGAAAAGTGGAGCAATTTTAATAGTTAATGGAAACAATTAAGATAAAGTAAACACAAGCAAAGCTAAAAGAATTACAGCATAAAACACGCACATGAACACTATGACTAATGTAAAGAGGGACTGCATATTCTACTATAAATGTTTAATGTCTTTATTTTTAACACTATGGTTTATATTATGGATGTAATGACCTTTCAAAAATGGCAGATAAATGGCAATTTCAAGCTAAGAATATTTCAACTACTTAAGGAAAGTCTGAATGCCAAGTTTTCTTATGATTTTTATTGCAGTATATTTACATTAAAAGCTACATATATATAAACTATAGTAAAGAACTCTTTACTCAGAAATATAATTTGTTTGGAATTCAAATGGCTCTGCTCTTGTACAGCAATATGCATATATTTAAATAATCACAATAAACCTAAATAGCGAAATCTCATGCTAGCAGTTTGATGTACCTAATCTTTCACATAACAGTTTATTCTGAAAGTTAATTTTAAAATTCAATTGATGGAGAAATCTCATGCAATCATTTGTAATAGCCTATCAATGAAAAGTTTAAAAAGTATTCTATTTCTACATCTAAGATATTTTTCACTGATACAAAACAGCAGCTGTTTTTTAAAATGCTGATAAACAACTTTATCTTCCAATGATGATTTTTTTTTCTGTTATCTACATTGTTAATGACAAAAGTGAGACTTATACCTCCCTTCACAATGGGGGCAAACATTGAAATGTTGATCTGATAGAATATAAATGGCAGAATATATATTCATGTACCACAAAAGGTGGCCATGACATTTTTCAGATTTCTGAATATACGTTTTCTAAGAAAAGAAATAGACATTTTTGTAGAGTATGTTATCACTATGAAATTCAAAGTCCAGTCTGGGACACTTTCTGCATAAGGATATTGACCGAAAGTGACATCTTTGTTATGGCCACTTAAGTATAAACCAGACACTGTTGTTGATTATAGATAATGTGAAGACACAAGGTCAACATAGTAACCTCACTGAAGTCAGTCAGCTTCACTGAGGTCTTCAGCTGGACTGAATTAATGTGATCACAGGCTGTTTTCACTGGTGGCCAGTGATAGGA
>VZSG01000733.1:313467-348315 GCA_013398315.1 Nothoprocta pentlandii
TTCATTCTCTTTCTTTCTTTCTTTCTTTCTTTCTTTCTTTCTTTCTTTCTTTCTTTCTCTTTCTTTGTTTCTCTCTCTCTTTCTCTTTGTTTCTCTCTCTTTCTCTTTCTGTCAGAATACAGCTCACAGGCAAACACAGCATTTTTAAAAGAGGTTTTGCTAAAGGCGTTGCTATAAACTCAGAAAGGAAAAAGGACAACCCAGAGGAGATGGGAAATGATCCACCAAAATAATCATTATGCAGTGCCTTTTCATGCAACAGAAAATGAAGGGTTCAGATTTCTAGGCTGAAGAAAGGAAACAAATAAGTTTGTGCAGTTTCTCAGCTGCTGTAAATAGATTCATCTTCACTGACTCCAGCTGGACAAGCAGAGCCCACATTTCATTTTGTTATTATTCACATTATAGTAGCATTGTAAAGACTTGATATAGTTCAGAAGACAAATAGTAATGGAGGAATCCTCTTCTCAAAGACAGTTTCCAGTTTCTAAGAGGTCAAAGAGCCAAGGAGGGGGCAGGGGAGTAGGGAGAGGTGATTGGTTGTAAACAATACAGCAGTATAAAGTCATCTCAGAGCTCAAGTAATGGTGCTGTGGGTGAGAGGTGCAGTAAGGACGACCTGACATGACAGCATAAGGCTGCGATCCCTGTAACCACAAAAATCTTGGAGGAACTTTTCCCCTTTAGATACCGCTCTTTATTCTACCATCCCTGGCCCCTCTGGGGCTGTGCCTCCTTACGTGCAGAGCGTGAACCTCCTCTGTGCATGCCCAGAGCTGCCCTAGGATCAGCAACAGCAAGCAGCTCCAAGCTCTTGAATTTTGTGCTGCTCTGCAGCTCAGTTTCAGTGGGATAGGTGGGTGGGTAGAAAGTTTTATTCATATCCCACAGCCTGATAGGCAAAGCTGCTTTTCTGAAAGCAGGGAGCTTGAACCTCCCAGGCAAAGGAGGTAAATTAATTCCAGTCTCTTACCCTTTGGATAGTATACTTAAAAATAAAAATAAAATAAGGAACGTAGGTAGTTGTTTTCTTCTAAAGGTGGTTACAAGGACAGCTATTCATTTCTTTGAAAGAGTTCAGCTCTTAGCTTTCCAAAGGTATATTTCCAGCAGCATGAGTGGCAGCACGAGTAGGCAGAGGTGATAACCTGCAGCTCTATATCAGCCAAGGACTTTAGAGCACTCTGGCCTTCAGCACTGCCTAATAAGTAGGCTTAGGCAGCTTTCTGCTGTGTACACTGATTTCAGGGAGCTCCAAGCTTAGGGTGCTAGCTGTTTTGAACCTTATTCAAAGGGACTCGGCTCTCCTCTGAAGGTACTGAGCGCTTGTACAGAGCTGGCGATTTCATTCCTTGAGCTGAGAGACAGGAGGCCCAGAACTCTCCTGTGTGTGCCCTCTGGGAGAGGAGCAGGCATAAAACTGACCCTTAGGTAGACCTGCCTTTTTAAAGTATTTGTGCAGTCTTCCAGGATAAAACAGGGACAGTCCACAAATTCACACTTCTGTTGTAAATACAGCTCTCACTAAGCCAGGTCCAAACTGCTTGGTCTATATTGCTGGGAATATCACATATATGTACGGTTGAAGACCACTGTCACTGTACCTGAAAACTTTCAGAAGTGAGTCCTACAAGAAGAGGTCATTCTGTAAAACTGATGTATATGTTTCTCTGTGTAGACATTTTTTCTCCAGTAGTGGCTTGTACATGTTAATTAGTTAACAAAAGAATGCTGCTTTACTTCAGCTGAGGATCAGACCCTATATTTTATAGCTTTATCATTCATAAAAAGCATTTTTATACAGTTTTATAGGCCACATTCTGGACTGTTGTAAACCATTCATTGTAGCTCTGCTGACTTTGGTAGGGGCTTGTTGATTGATGCTTGCCTGAGATCCTGCGCCGAAGAGTCCTGCGACAGAGACAGTGATGTGTGTTCTAACATATGCAGAAATCAAAAGAACTTTGGTTAAAGTGCCAAATGTAGTGCTTTATTTTCTGATAGAAATTTCACAACAATAGAATTAGTCTGGAAACTATAATAATATTTCCTTAGTTGAAATTCCAAGTTTTTCAAATGCCATTGCAAATGTGTTCTTCTCAGGAAAATATAGTGCATCTTAAAATGAAAGGGACAAGATATCTCACTACTGTATGATGCAATTTTATTCAAACAGAGACAAACTCCTCACAAGGCTTCTGGATGCCATTTTAGTCTCTTTAGGAGTGTTTCTGTTTTATTTATAGTTGCGTGTTGAACTTCGGCATCAAATTGCACCTCCCAAGATTTGATGTCATGAAGTATGTTACCAAAATCAGTTGGTCTATAATCTTGTGGGAAGAAAGCAGACAGTAATTTTACTCAGTCGCTACCAATGCTAGTATGCGAGTCACTCTTCTGAGAGCTATTAAATATCAGATGGATGGCCTATCAACAGACCGACTTTAAAGTCTTACAAAGCACTATTTTCCTGATGCTGCAGCTAGATCCTCTTTTTCCAAAAAATATTTCTCATGCTCTAAAGTCACATGAAAACGGTGGGATCATCTGGACTTTCTTTGCTGATTCTCTTTCAAATGAAAAAGTAGTTTAGTGCTTTTATTACTCTCTGTAAATAGCTACAAATCAACATAGACCTCTAGCTCAAGATGTGCAGGTGTTCAGTACTTGAGTATAGCAAAAGAGCGGCTGTGCAATATGTAAAGGAGAACAGTTTAAACAGCATCATGAGCATGGAATGTGCCTGGAGTTTTTCAGGCCATCCTCTCCACGTGACAGAGTGCTGCAGGGATGCTACTCTCAGGGCTTACCATCTAGAAGTCACACACGAAACAAAAAAACTCAACCTCACTCCTTGTTTCTGAGTGATTACTGAATAGTGTAGGGAGCCTGGAAGAAGAAGAGCTGCGAACTGATGGGCTGGAGCTGGTAAATCGAAGTCTGAAATGCTCTGGAAATACAAGTGGCAGCTGGAGGGCGTATGAAGAGTAATTCCTGTGTATGTCAACAGCATGTGCCAGTCCAGAAGACATGGAGAAGATAGTCTTATTTCAATGACAGCTGGATCTGAAGCATTAGGTATTTTGAAAAAAATTTAAAAAAAACAGCAAAAAACTATGGTAGTGAAATATTAAATATCTGTATCTGCAGAGAAGTGCTGAGATCACCCAGTTACTTTTAAAGAAGCTCTGATACTGGCATCAATCTGACCATGGAAGCCCAAAGCTCAGCACGGACTTATTTATCATTGTCAGGGGAAGTATTTCTTAGCGGTTATAGTGTAAGCAGGTTTTTTAACAAAAAAATCAGGATAACTGTAAAATGTGGGGAAAAAAATGCAAAAAAACAAAAGACATCTCCGATTATTATATATACCCAGAGAGGGCCAAAGTTGGAAAGCCAACCTTGCTGCTTCTTTGGAAGCTTAAGAGTTAAAGGTAGATAGACATGTCCCTTATAAAAGACCAGATCAAAATGAATTCCCTAAACAAAGTTGCATAGTAATTTATGGAGTGGGTATGAATCCCTGGCATTAGTAATATACCCTAACCACTCCTGAAGCAACTGCCTCCAGCCAGGTCCAGCCCTTACCCTCATCGGGTAAGCTGTATAGGATGCATTCAGAAACCCGTTTGTGCACTGTGTGCTCTCTCAAGCCCTAACCCCAGGTCTATCACTAGCTGTACAATAATTAGGTCTCTGAATAAGAGTACAGTCCTGGAGCTTGCTCTCCAACATGTTTCTGCCTGTCAGCCGATCAAGTGATTTTTATGGAAGTTTTATCCTTGTGTATTTCTAACCTCCTCCTGCAGAGCATCTTGGCAATGACATATGTGCATCATGTGTCATATATACACATATTTGACTACAGAAATCAGCTGGCAATACCTGTTGGGGAGACCTTGCAAGTATTTGGGCCCATCTCTCCTGTCAAACCCGTATACCCCTGTCAGATTTGTCTGACTTCAGACAATGGAGGCGAAATATGCCAAGGATGGCACAGACAGGCAGATAGACTGATGTTCTAAGTATTGTTTTTACCGGAAATACACCTAAGATAGTCAGAGAAGTACACTGAAGATCAGGCATTAATCTTCAAACAATGCAATTTGAAATTATGAGCCGAAGGACTTACTCAAGCTTGTAAAGAGAGGCAGTGGTTTGACTGTGTGGGCTGGAGAATTCAGATGAGTACATGTAGAAGGACACATGCTGAAGGACACTTGAAATGACTTCATTGATAGAAACAGGGGACTCACTGAAGGCTTCCAATAATAAAGGCAAAACAAAAAGCTCAGTATGAATTAGGGTCCCAGAGGCAGCCACCACTTCATGAAAATGACACCGGGAAACAATGGTCAGAAGCAGAAGCAGACAGACCAGGGCTGACAAGGCTGTCACACAGATAGATGTTTATTAGAGGGAAATATGCAGCACATTCCCCAAAACAACAGAAAGGAGAAACAGAACCAAGTTTACGATTTTCCTCCAGCCATTTGTCAAGCAGACAATAGCTTCAGAAGAGTACAGGGACAGAGCTCTTGGGCAATGGGTACCAAGGACAAATGGAGCCACCACTGTTTCTCAGCAGGGCTTCTGTGGGAAGGCAGGATGCCTGCTGGCATTTGGCACACGTTCTGCAGCTACGTGTGGGACTGCAGGGCAACTCGAGAATGAAGTGTGACGGACACTGTATATATGTGAACTTCTGCATTGAATTTTAGTTCATGGTTATTGTTCTGTTTCTCTGGGGAAAAAAGACATTAAGAAACTCTACCTTCCAGAGGCTCTCGGGAGAGCGAGACAGAACTAGTTGCTGTGGTGTTTAGAGGCTCCAGTGACAGTGTTGACTGGTGAGGAATGACTCAGGCACCACATAAAAGACAGTTGTCAGTGTCCTTGGCACCCTGCAGAGCAGTACTGCAAAATGTCCTTCCTATATGTACTCCTAAAGATTGTCTGGATTTTGACCCAGGACTTCCATAGAGAAGGGAAAAGGCACCAGAACCTCTCTTGCTTTCCCACATGAAGGCTGTAACCTTGAGGAGAGTCATGCTCACTCATGTTCTCTGTGGCCAATATGAATCTTTGCTTCTTTTACGTGCAGTGGAACAGCTTCAAAGTGAAGGGTGGAGAGCACTTTCACCCAGAGCAGCCTCCTTGGTTAGGGCGTGGGTTTGAACCCCCTCGGGCACCACAGGGCGTAAAACTCAGGCTTCCCACATCTAGGGCAAAAGCTCTGACCAAGGAGCTCTAGAGCGCAATGGAGGAGGGCAGCAACTGCAGCTGTTGCATTTTGTAGAAAACTGCCTCTGAACAATGTGAGGACTTCTTTTTTTTTCAAGCAGATCTATCCCCTAGGCAAGTGAGGTGCAGGAATGCTGAGTTTATTGGATCTGATGGTGCTTGGGCATGAGCTAACTTGGTCCCATTAAATGAGAAGCATTTCCGGACATGCCCACAGTAGAATTTAAGGAGTCCAGGGAATTTTAATGTGAAAAGGTGGCGCCTGTGGAGTTAAAGCACCTCCAGGGTGGGGCAATAAATCAGTAGGAATTTTGAATGCTGCCATTTTGAACTTAGGTATTTAGTCTCGTTGAACATTCTTATATATTTTCTGTCAGGCTGAACTCAGTTCCCTAAATTTCCCAATGCAGCAGTGTGACCGATCCCTGCTAAGTAGGAATGGTTTTTCTCTAATGCAAGAAGTATTATGCCTGGCAAAAGAATGAAAACTATCAGCAGAGATGATGCCCCAATGCTCTGACTTTATAAGATTTATGGGGATGTGGGATGTCAGTTTGGATGAATCATAAATAATTAAATGTAATACACTAATTTACTTGCAGAATGGGAGTGAGTTTAGTTTTATCCATTAATACAAATGACTGTCCCTGTGAGCATTTGAGAAAAGTAAATTCAATCCTGAATCAAATTAACTAAAAATAGAAGAACTCGTAGATGGGGAAAGTGAAGAAAGATAGTGAAAAATAGAAGAAAATTTAAAAGGGAGGAAATAAAATGTGGAGTTTTATAAACCTGGACCTAATAGCCCTTATTACACAAAGGAAGATAGCATAAAACATTCACATATCCTAAATAACAATTATACCTTGTTGAATAAAGATGTGCCATATTAATACTGAGAATGAATTTGGCATGCAGCAATATGCACAATATGTCTCCTGCTGTATGTGGTGGGCATTGTGCTAGAGTCAGCTGACTTCTCCTGGACTCACAAAAATGTGACAGCAGAATTTGACTCAATGTCAAAGTTCCAGACAGTTGTGTGGAGAAAAGCCCAAACCTGTGAAGTGATAGTATTTCAAAGGTTTGATGTTTTGCTCTTGGGGTTGATTTTATTACATTGACTTTGGCTTGTACTGGTATCTCTCTGTGGCATCACAAGGAATTCTTGTTGTTAAAAACTGCTCTGAAGATGCAAGATTCCTACTGCTGTCAGAAGTTCTTCCTACCTCTCCCACCTCCAGAGCTGATCACTGCTAATACAACAGGACCCTGAGTGTGTACTGAGAGTGGGCACTGAGAAACTGCTGAGAGTGACTCAGAAGATGCTTTTTTTGATCACTCTGCCTGTCATTCCATATTTGTTGATGCATTTTGCATGTGCTTTGCCTAACAAATATGGCCATATTTCCTCCCTTTCATTTTTTCCTCTTCCAGAAACAAGATAGCAAGGTTACAAATAAAACTGGTGGGGAACTTTGGACAATGCAAAGAAGAGCAACCAAGAAAGAGCAACCAAGAGCAACCAAGAAAGAGCAACCAAGATGATCAAGGGAATGGAACACCTCTCGTACGAAGAGAGGCTGAGTGAGCTGGGCCTGTTTTCTCTGGAGAAGAGAAGGCTCAGAGGGGATATGATTAATATGTATAAGCTCAGGAAGGGAGAATGCAGGGAGGAAGGGGACAGGCTGTTTTCACTGGTGGCCAGCGATAGGACGAGGGGTAATGGCCACAAGCTGGAGCACAGGAAGTTCCGTCTCCAGGTGAGGAGGAACTTCTTTACTGTGAGGGTGACAGAGCCCTGGCACAGGCTGCCCAGGGGGGTTGTGGAGTCTCCTTCTCTGGAGGTCTTCAAAACCCGCCTGGATGCCACCCTGTGCCACATGCTGTAGGTGTGCCTGCTTGAGCAGGAAGGTTGGACTAGATGATCTCTAGAGGTCCCTTCCAACCTTAATATTCTGTGATTCTGTGATTCTGTGAATGCGTTTTCCACAAAAGAAAGAAATGTTTTCCAGATCCAGAGTGTATGATTTATTTTTAAAATGAAAATTTATCCAAATTACATATATCAATAATATTATCATACTGTTTCCTTAGAAAGTAAGACATCTAAAATCAACTTTGAACTGATATGGAGAGCGAGGATTTGAACACATTCTCTTCAAAGCTTGCTGATAACATTTTCTGTCAAATCTCTCTCACTCTCTTAATGAAGAAAGAGAGGAAAGAAAAAAAAGTTCCACATAAAGACAGAAGCTAATGTAAAGATTTAGGTGTATGTTTGTTTTCTCGCCTCTTTACTATTATAAATTTAAAATCTACAAATGGTATCTTTCTCAAACATGCAGATTTTGGAAACTCTACCATGTAATTGTTCTGAATAATTGTAATAGTTGCAATTAATGTGCTATGTGACTGTCACATATTCAAAAAGAAAACTTTGAGTTGTTTTATGTGAAGTGGGAGCAATAGATCATGCATTACACTTCCATTCTGTCTGGTTGTAGTCTATACTAAGATTCATGTTCCTGTTTCAGAAGTCATATTCTAAGCACTATTATTCACTACCAGCCTATAATTCAAATTTTATATCTACTAAAAATCTCTGACAGTATATTGTTGCCTTAACTTCCCATGAAATATGAAGAAAAAGAGATGTGCAGAATCATTTTCCGGTTTTCTAAACATTTGTTTGATTACTTGTGCAAATATTCCTTGCAGTAATTTTCCAAACTGCTTAACATAAAGCTCCTTAAACTTCTGGATGGGAATTCAGTGTGAGAAGACATGAAGGGAACGAATATAGGTCTAATTAGGAACAGACCTAAAGCAATGCAAATTAGGCAGAAGCCAGTTTATCCAGATCATCTGCCTGTCCAGTGGTTAACATGCAGAATTAGTTGTTCTAGCTTTCCACCCTTCTCCTCCAATCCCTTGTTCTTCAGTACAGACTCTGAGTAGGCTGTGTAGCTGAGACAATGTAAGGAAAGCCTGAGGCTTCCCAAGTCTCCCTTTGGGACCAGACGGATGCCTCTAGGCAGCTTTGTGCCACTACAAAAAGATAAGGTGTTCAGATTCTACTCACATTTATTCCAGATGCAATGGAGGAAACTGCTTTAGAAGCTTCACACAGTTCAAGCATAAGCTATTTGGCACATAGAATAAATAGAGCTGAGTTTGCAACCCTCAGATTCATGCTCCATTTTGAATGGTGCTGACTTGCCGTAGCTTGTCCGTTTGCAGAACACTTTGGGGAAGAAAAACCTTACTTCTCAGGAAAGACATTTGCTTGCCTGATGAGTCTTATTAACTCATATTAGTACTGCATTCACCCATGTTCACACAATTTCAGCTTAGAGTGGAACAACAGAAGTTCTTGTATACTTGAAGTACAGACAGTGGAAACTCATTTCTACCAGTGCATTTAATATCATAGCGTAATTCCAGTTTTAATGATTACTTTTTGTCCACTTCTTTTTCTTCAAGAACCAGACTTGAAAGTAAGAAATAATCTTTCATGATGCCTCTGGATCTTCATCAATCAGAAGTCAGACAAGACTTTAATTGGGAGAATACTCCCATTAGTGCATTTAACTAGATAGCTTCTCTGAATAAGGTCTATGCAAGGAATTATGAAAAACATCTGTAAAAGTAGCATTTTATGCCTGAATTTTTAAATATGTAATCTAAGTACAACTTCCAGATCAAATCAAGGGGCTCTGAGGAGAGCACTGATAACATTTTTCTCAGAAGTTATGCATTCTGTTTGTGTGAGGCTGCTCTTTTTGCCATAAAAAGGTTGACTATTCATTGACTAGCATAAAAGTATTGCTACCTCCTGGAAAATACATAGCTACTAATCATCCTGAAACAACCTTGCAATAACTGAGACAGCATACCTATACATTAACAATGCTTTTAAAAACAAATGCCTCTTGAAGTTCAGGCTCTATAATTCCCGCTTTTCAATTGAAGGTACCAAAGACTCTTTCTCAGAGGGAAGGATAGTTGAAATATTTGATTGATGAAAAGGTAGAGATAAAAGTAAACCTGATCACAGAAGCTTTTCTCCAGGACATATCTATAAAAATCATTATGCAGCATTTACATAGTCTCTCATTTATTAGAGGTTCAGATTTTTACATTAAGCACATTTATATTTGCTAAAAGGAAAATGTTATGTTTAAGGTTTCAGAAACACTTTTTCCATATTTGTGTCTACTGATGGGCAGAAGTATTCCACTGGAATTTTTGTACAACAACAAAATTGTATTTAAATGGTTTTAGTTCTGGTTGACTTAATGTGTGTTTTTCTGATTAGCCATATTCATCAACTGTATATTTAGATTATTTAGGAAACTGTTGAGAGTATGTTATTTTACAATTCTATCAGAAGTTAATCAAAGTTAAATCATTGTGACTGAAAACTTATTCAGAGTATAATATATAGAAAAGTAGTTTAATTGCTGCTTGTTTATACTGTTGGTGCCCATTACTTTTCCTAATGATGTTTGAATTAAAGCATGGCCTATTAAAAATAAAACATTGTATTGTAAAGACATCTCTGATGATGCTGCATGTAGTGACTGTATGGTCAGAGCTGCATATTTATTGAAGAACTCTTGCACAATAATTTGTGAGAGAAGAGTACAGATTATTTCACTGGTTTGAGTCAATTTACCTGCTTTGCTATATATTTACAAATAAAAAAAAGAAGTATTAAAATGATGTTTTGCCTCATAGCAATCCCAATTTGATGATAAATCAATTAGTGTTACACTGATATGACTTTTCTTATAATGGCCTTTAATATATATGCAAAAATAATAATACAAAGATAATCCATACATATATATTTATATGTCTACTATGCTTTTATAGCATTTCACTGCTGTAAAATACTGTGGAAAACTGAGATCTTCACACAGATTTCAAGTATTGTAATGGCTTAGAGCACAAAGATAATCATAGTCTCTTCTAAACCTCTAAGAATGCAGAATTCCATGCCCAGAGGCAAGTTACTGAAAGGCTGGCCATCTTGACAACTGGATTCTCCAGGAACAAAAAAGATCCCTGAGCTAACTGAAATAATTAAGTAACTGTGAAGGGTTTGGCAAATTTCTTGGGTTGTCCTTCTGCTATAGCACTGCTAAGAATCCTAATAGTGAGCTCCCTGGGTCAGGCGCTGATAGTGAGCTACTGGGTTGCCCATTGCATTCCTGCTGTTTCCTAGTCATAAAAGCAGGGAGTAGGCAGAAGTACTGGCGAGATAAGTGTGGTAATGTTTTTTTTCTTTTTTTTTCCTTTGCAGAAACTGACTTTTTTGAAAGGTAATGTAATCTGCTTTCTAGGAGTATATAAGGGGTACAGAAGGCAAATGGATTCATATCTCACCAGCCCTCTAAGCTAATCAGAGGACTGTCAAATTAAAAACAAAGGGGAGAATGATAGAGGACATACATTTACCATAATGGCAGAATGTCAAAAGCAGCCTTAATCAAACCATCAAGTAACAGGAAAACAAACAAACAAACAAACAAACAAACAACAACAACAAAAACACTTTAATTATCTCTCTATGCTAGATTCCAGAGTAATAAACACAAGAATTAGAAAGTCCTTGTTTTATGGTCTTTTGACTTAGTTGGTATTAATGAAATTTGGAAATATTTTCATGATGTGGTTGTTAATGTCATGTTTTTAGGGCTGAAACCAGAAGAGACTGCCTGAGTATGTGGAGAATGTGAGTGGCACTCCATCAAAATGATGTTACTTGTTTGTAAAACACCAAAAACTATAAAGTGAATAGTACTGAGTCTTTCTGGATTCATTTCTAATGAAGTACAATGTTGACAACCAAACTAAACTAATAACAACGATGGTCATTTCCCTAAGTATATGTGCACATGGTATCCATGGAAAAAATAATTAAAACAACCTTGATGTATTTTCAGCTCTCAAATATCCTTGAAATTGCACAGATTTTTAGAGAAAAAAAAGTCCCATCTTAAGAATGACTAAATTCTACATCAGGAATTGTCTATTAGACCGTCACTCAAAAGATAAAAGGTATTGGTAGCATAACTAATAATGATGTAATTGTATGCATCGTTTTTAAACATACTTTAAACAATTCTTCCTTTCATGATATAATTCAAAGCCAACAAACCAAATAAAATATCTACTTGAATTCAGCTTTAATCATACTCCATAGATTTATACTCTCAATTTCTAGTTAACAAATTATTGCTCACTATATATGGCTTACTCTGGCAGTTTGATTTGCTCACATGAATAGTTCAATATGAGTCCTTTATATTAGGAGTTTCAGGAGTCAGGACAAGGAGAAGCTGGTTACAAAATCCCTGGCTCTGTTTTCATCATTGGGCTAACTAGTATGTTTATATGATGCAAAAGTCAACCACAAGTTGCCTAATTCATACTTACAGAACTGCATGTTCCTATTATTTTGTGTAATAATATATCATTTACTTTAGAAAGACTTTTCTCATTCTATTTTATCAGTGGTTCACAGATGGATTTAGAAACAAGTTGAATATAAGGGATTATAATTTTTGCAAACCTCTGTTTAGAATCTTTTTCCTGTCCATGTTAATCACAAATTACATTCATCACATGGAAGACTGTTTGTTTGCTCTTTCTGTTTATCTACTTTATTTATATATAATACCCATTGGGGATGGCACACACAATGGCACCAAAATGACCTGTGGGTTATAGTTGCACAAATGGATGGTTGGCCTGCAGATGAAAGATAGATAAAAAAGAGAAAGCCAAAATGATTGCAATACATATCAGTGTTGTTTTCTTGTTCATTTTTGATTCCTGTCTGTCAATCTGAGTTAAAGATCCAAACCACAACCAGCAATATTTTTGCTTCCATTCCTCCACTAAAAATTGGTATGATAGTTAATACTTTTCTTTGTTGTTTCTTATCCAAGATAGGAACAGAATTTTTATTTTTTCTTAAGAAGGGAAATTGTATTTCAGTGTCCTAAATCCTTTCCTCAGCTGACTGGATTTTTTAATGTAAATTTCCTATGCACCCTTCTGTATCTATTACTAATACATGCTATTTCTCTTGATTAAAAAAAAAAAAAAAGAGAAAAAGAAAAAAAAGAAACAATGCAACTAGAGGAGGGAAAATATAAAGCTTTTTAAAATGAAGAAATAAATACACCTATTAGAATATGAAAAAAAGTAATAAAATGAACTGATCTAATAAATGGCTTGCTTTTAAAATTTGAGCCCTTGGACAATAACATGATGTCACACTAGAAAAACAAATGACATTAATTATAATATTTTGAGTTTCTCAGGGACTGACAGGTATTCAGTGTGAAGAGCCTGTTCAACCTTGTCACCATTTTAGAAGACTAAATGTAAACTCCAGATAGCTTTTAGATGGCCAGAGGTTTATTGAGGTTCAGGAGAAAGATTCAGACAAGCGGACCCATATGAGTCAATATAAAGTTAAATTGTCGAATACCTTATCAGAATGTTCCAGATGTTAAAATTCACATGATTCCAAAAGAAAATTAGGTAAATTCATGGGGGAAAAGGAAAAAAAAAGTTAATTATGATATATAAGGCATCTCTGGATCCAGAAGCTGATGAGATGGAAATGGTTGGATGTTGGATGAATGTTCTTGAGAAGCATCACTCACATTCTTTCCTTGTCATCCTTCTTCAGCCTCTTTTGAGAATAGGACACTGGGCCAGATAGACCTATGATGTGACCCAGTAATCTAGTCTTATGTTCTTAGACATCAAAACACCTGACATAGTGTAGACACAAACATTTTCTCATGAAAGCTACCTGGGACACCTATCTTTCTGAAAAAAAAAAAATATGTTCAGAACAGTGGCTGCCCACTTGAGATCATTAGATGGCTAGTTTGCACTTAGTTCCATTTAGGGATTATTTACAAGCTATCTTTAGTTCTCTCTTTGGTCAGAGAGTAAGTAACACGTCATGATAGCATAGAGCATTGGCTGTAGATACGTTCACTGGGGTTCAAAAAAAAAAAAAAAAAAAAGGCAGTTGATTTCTACTTTTGAATAAGTGCCTAAAGTTTAAAGTAAAGCCTGGAACTGGAACACCGGGATTTTAGACCTGCCTCGGCAGGTTGGACCATGTTTCTGCTTATCAGAGGATCACACTAATTTAAATTAAGAGATACCTGTTCTGTAGGGTAACCTGAGACAGAGGCATCTTTTGCTTGTGAGCTGAAAGCCCAGGGGCACAAGACTCATAAAAGTAATGAGAACTACTGGGAGCTTGGGTCTGTAGAAAAGTGGTTAGAGTATGAAGGCAAAATGGAGGGATGTGAATTTTACCCCAAGCCAGTCTGCATAAGAGCTTATTGACAAGCATGAAAATAAGTGTAGCAAGAAGTCTAGACAGCAAATTCTTGAATCTCCAAGGACTTGGAGATATATATAAAAGTTGAACATATTCACATGTCCTTACATTTGGCTCAAGGAGAAAATAAAATGAAACCAAAACCTTTTTTTGCTAAATATTTTTAATAGAAAGATAATGCTTTCCTCTGGGGAATATATGTTTTGAAAGACTGCTCAAGTTTCTGCTTCAAGGAATTTAAAGATGATCTTTGTTTCCCCAAATTTTCTACCATCGAAATGGAAGCAACTTGAGGGAAGAGGAAGGAAGGTAGTGGGAGGAGACCTAATAATGACATGGCAATCTACTTTCCCTGGCCAAGGCAAATAAAGATTAACCACAATGAATGTAGGCTCTGTTTTGCTTAAATTGATAGTAATTTCTGGCTACTATACCTTCATTTCCAAACAAAGAGTTTGTTGCTAAATTAGAAGTTCGTATCAATTGGCCTTATTTCGATTTCTGGTTTTGATTTCTTTCAGTTGTCTTTGATTTCTTACATTTATTTCTGTTAAAAACAGCTATTTTTAATCATATCTTTCACAAAGCTTTTCTCTACTCATTAACTATAGAGGCACTAAGACCAAGTGTGACAAAGCCAGACATGTCTGAACCTTCCCTTGATGGAGTTTCGATCATATAAAAATCCTTTTTAAATAAAAGGCTTGTCTCAACATCATTCTGTTAGTTTTCTCTAAGAAGTGATTCAAATATTATAAATCTTCAAATAAATGTTAATTTGCATCTTGATACACATTTGTTCCTCTCTATGTGCTGGCATTCATACATTCATGCATATAATTTGTGTGGTTGAGGACAAACAGGAGTAGAAATTTAGCTTGTATAAATTTTAGCTAGTTGTCATACATACCAAAAAGCGTGTCTTTGTTTTCCAACTCATGCACAAATTTTTGCATTTATTTGTGTTTATATATGTTTGTGTATATACATATACACAGGTGAAATTCTAGTTACCATTCTATTTATTTGCTTATTTATTTTTGTCAATATTTATAGAGAGACAGAGAGAGGAGGAAATTAATGCTATCATGGTGTGATGTAGCATCAAATTTTTATCAGAATTAGTTAAAGATGACTGGCTAATCACATACAGATGGTCAGTCATGGAAGATAGATTGCATGTGAATAACACAAATCATTCCAGACTAGTCCCAAGAAACTTAACAGATCCTGTATTAAGAACAGTTTAGAGGGAAGTTACAAGTATTGTTTTTTGGAGAGATCTCCAACATAGAAGCCAGAACCAATTTTCACGAGTATCTGTGATCCTCAAGATTCAGCCAGTGAACTGGGGAGCCTTTACAAAACATAAAACTATCAAGAGAATTATCTGAACCATCTCCTCATGATAGCATTGTATACAGTTTATTTTAAGAAAGCTAGCAAGTATCATTTATTAAAAAAAAAAAAAAAAAAAGATCCAGAAAAGCAGATTGTGACCTGTGTTAGAAAAATGATTCGTAAAAAGGAGTGAATTTCATTCATTAATAAGATAATCATAGATTAATGTGTTAAAAATAATAATTTACCCATCTGTGAAGCTCACCTACCACTACAACTACATATAATACAATGGAGTATGTTGTGATGATTATTATAGCTCATCAAAAGCTCCCCACAAATTACTAGCATTTATAGAAGTCCCCTGTAGGCCTATAGAGCCTACATTGGATTTTTAAAAAATTCTGATGAGTTTTATCTAGCAAAAAATAGAGGCTAGATGTTAAAGTCATTCAAGTCAAACAGGATCTTCCCTCAAAACAGTTTTTTTCTAAAACCATGTGTATCCAGCACTGCAAACAGTAAATGAAGAGAGAATATTTTCAACAAAATTATCTTACTATATTTGCATTAGTTGCAGACTGAAACTAAAATCCCATCACTCAGCAGAGAACAGATTTGCCTCAGAAATCTCTAAATCAAGTGACATCATAATTGGAAAATTTGTCTCCCAGCCTCCTTATATAGGATTTGTTTTAAAAATATATTTCATGTTCTTTTGAAGAAAGATTTTTATGATATTTATTTTATACAATGTCTGAATCATAAAATCAGAGTGTGCATTCTCATAAGTATAGCAAAAAGGGAAGACGCCAGTTAATCTTGCAAGCTAATTTTGGAGTCACCAAAATAAATATGGTATCAACCTTCCAAAAATATTCTTTGGTACACAGAAAAAATAATTGAATTATGAAAATTTTTTTTTATATATTGCTGTGTTGTTTTGAAGGTAAAAGAAGAAGAGTATTGTAGGACATGAATTGGATAGAAAAATATATTTGTCCTATTTCTAAAAGAACATTGAGGTCAATTTATGCTATTGACATAAATAATTTAATTAAAAGAAAAGAGAAAATTCCAGGAAATTTCCCTTTTTTATTAAATGCTTCTCTTAGCTACAGGTCTGTACGTGGACTGCATTTAGTTTTTTATTTGTATTAAAATTACACTGATGTATTCAGGCTCGCCAAAACACAACCTCACTCACATCTGACAAGTAGCACACTGAATAATGCCCCTGCATGCAGCCTTTGTTACAATTTCTCTTTCAAGTATGGGATAGGTGATGGACATCTTTGAGGAAAAACAATCCCACATATTTGCAAGCAGAGCAATTACGCAAGACAAATTGATTTTTATGAAGAAACTTCCTTTCGATGATAACTAGTCCTTATTGTTACTGCAGGATGAAAAATGTTTCTTCCTGAGAAAGTGTCTGAAGAAGGACAACATTCAGGGTTGTCCCTGAAGTGTCTTAGTATTGCTCCTTTACTGATCTGTTCTTTTCCGTCTCTGTTCCCTATTTTATTTTTTAAATTATTATTATTATTATTATTATTCAGTGTCTTCTCAATAGTTTTTTTTTTGTTGGAAGATCCACAAAAATAGTTTGAAAATCATTCAGTGCCTGACTTCCTCCTTTAAAGGAAATTAACACAGTGAAATCCACAAAATCTTTGCCAGCAGGAGACATTTTTAAATTGTTACTGTTTTATTAAACAGAAAGAGGCAATGGATAAAGAAGGATTTTGTTCTTGTTTTCTCTTCGACTAAGAAACTCTCCAGGAAAAAACTTTTTCAAACCCCCTTTTCTCTCTCCATGGATTTTAGATGTTGTCTTTATTTTTTTGCTTTCTAAACTCCTTTTGATCTAGCCACCACCTCATTCTACTTCATTCCTTATTTTGTTAGCACCCCTCTCCCTTTCTCTTTGAACTCACCAGGATTTTATTAGGATAGCCAATGCAAATTTAACACCACAATTCCTTTTAAAGAGCCTTTCCTCCCCCACACCCATTTCTTTTGTGGCTCTACTAGCCTACTAGCCTCTTATTGACACGTAAAACCCTGGGCCAAAAACTGGATGCATAGAAGGCTCATATGTGACTTTAAGCAAAAATGTCTTTTAAAAAAATATGTTTTCCCTTGGTAACTAAATTGGGTGGTAGAGAGATAGGAGGAAATGGGGAACAGAGAGGAAGAAAATGTGGTGACAGAAGGACATCTCACTTAGCTGCAACACTCTTCCTTCTAATCAACATGTCAGTAGTGCTAAACTATTTTCTGAAAAAAAGGTTCATTACTTTGGAAGAGAGTTCTGCTTGCAGGTGTAATATTCATTCTTTTATATATTTTGCATACTTCATTCCTTTCTGACAGTCTAGTTTCAAGTTTCCCAAACTTCCGTGGATTCTTCCTGAGTTACATTTTTGGATCTCATTTCCTTATTTTTATTTTTTTGGATTGAAGAAAGATATACTTCAAAGTAAATCTGAGAAGCTGAGAGCAGCACAAAAATCTCAAAATTGGAAAAATATCTTCACCAGGTTGGTGCTAATCCCGACCATATTCTACTCATAAATCATTTGGGAATCTCTGTGTTTTCTTAATATTAGTCTACATAAAATGCTGCCAGTAAATTGCTTCACTCAGAGGACTTTGAGCCAATAGGAGTAACAAATTGCAAACTGCGCGATTTCGGATCACCTTCAAGCCTTTTCATGGAAAGTTTCATTAACTACTAAAGTGCCGTTAACTAAACTTAAAGGCATAATCCTCAAGGCCAATGCAGGATATTTCACTAACCAGTGAGAAATTAAGAGGGTGGGTTTTCTGTTGTGTGTTGGGCTTTTGTTTTTTTTTTTCCCATGAATATTGGCATAAGTACATCTTTACATCTAAGTCTGCCTCTGGCCATTTGCTGGGAGTGGCAGAGCTTATAGTACCTGTTCAGATGTGTGGTGAAGGATAACATTTCCCTCAAATTCTACCAAAAGACATACACACAGATAATAAAGCCAAGCAGAAGAGCTATATGTAGATAGAGAGACAAGAAGGAGGCAAAATGCCTTTATGGGTACAACCTTTGCCTCTAGTAAGTCTCAGGGACCTGAGATTTTTCTGGGAGGGACCCTTCAGAGCTTCTCAAGGTCAACTGAAAAGTACTAAAGTCTTTTCTGAAATTATGTTTGCCCTGCCCTGCTCACAGAGTTACACTGTGAAAAATTCTGCACAGTCTGGGAAGACTGCATTCCGCTATTAGGAATTTCATAAGCCCTATAAAAGCTGACATGCAGATTTAGGAACTCAAAATGTTTTCATAAATGTCTTTTAGCAACAAAATAATTGCCCCCTAAAGCACCCCCAAAGAAGCCAAAGGAAACAGAAATCACCATCTACAAAAGATTAAAACAAATTTTGTGTTTCTCAGCCAAGCCATTTTGCAGTCACTATAAGCCAAAAAAAAGTTAGGAAAATTTTCAAGAGGTGAAACCACTTCCCTTTTTGAGCCCTCATGTCTCCCAAACATCTTTTTGAATTTACCTCAAATTTTGTGTTAAACTTCTACTCTGGTAGAACAATATGAAATTTCAAGCAGATTGGGTTGGTCTGGTAAAAGGCAATGAAGAAGTAAAGAATTCTGACTTAGTGTGAAAATCTAACTTCTAGTGCACATAAGAAGACAAAATGAAATGAGAAGTATACCAAAGTAAACCAAGAGTATTTGGCCATGAATTCTTTTCAAAGAAATAGGAAGAAATGTACTCTCATTCTGTGTCCTTAATACTGATGGCAAAGGGGACCAACCTGTTGTGATCTGTATGATATCATAGAAATCTGATTATTCTTAAAGATTATTGATATGTTTCATTCCCTAGTTCAAGTAGCACCCTCTACTGGCTGATCCATGGTGGTCTGCTGCACTTGACTTCAGAGAAGGACCTAGACATTGGTAACAGGTCCATACATTGATCTACAGCGGAAAATTGAGTTAGATATTAGGTTAAAAATGTTGAGATGGGTACCAAAAAAAAAAAAAAAAAAAAAAAAAAAAAAAAAAAAAAAAAAAAAAAAAAAAAGCCATGAAATCATTGGGGAAAAAAAAAAAGTGGACTGTTCATTAATTTTGAGGGAGTTAGGCTTTTTCATACAAGGACAGTTTGGCTACTCCTTTGTGGTTAGTTTCATATTTAGACTTCCACAGAAGCTGAGCAGGAAACCATCTTTTCATTAGGTGGCATAGATATTTTCTCTCCAGAACAGTGAAGGTATATAGCCTTTTTGGAAATATTTGGAAAAGCAACTAATGGTCCTCTCACAGGCAACTGAGGAGATGCGTGCACTGCCTCTACACACAAGGAGAGTTTTCATGCTGAAGTGCTGTGGTTTTTGAGGCTTATATGCAGACAATGTTCAAGACATGCACATACGTCAAGCAGGCTTACTAGACAGATTGCCCTTCCTTTCACTCCGTTCCAGAGCCTTTAGTGGGTTCTGTCAAGGTTGAGAGAAATTTGGCTGTTACTGCTTTAACCTCCATAAATGCCTGATGTCATTTACTCACACATACTGGCAAAAATTTCTGTCTGATCTCTCCCAGTTCTTGTCTCTCTGTCTTCCTCTCTCTCCCTGTAATGAAGTCACATCTACAGGCTTATTTTGTTGTTGATTTTCCATATGGGAAACCATTCCTTGTAGCAAACACTCAGAAACATGATAAAAAAACCTGACAGGCAGCTTGATACAGGGGGAGGAACGTTTGTCCTTCTGGTGCCCAATGCCCTGGTGGTGTGGTACTCCATTGACAAGTATCTTTGCTGAAAGCCAGCTGCAAACAGCGCTGAAAACTGTCTTTCAGCCACAGTCAACTTGCATCAGGCCCATGAAGCACATCTGGATGCAGTTTGTTGACATGTGCCTGCCCTATCACACCTTTTATCCAGCATCACTTTCTGAATAGGCGAAAGAAAGCATCAGGCCTAACTCTCATGCTCCACTATTTAATTATTCTTTTCTAGTAATGGGATTAATATTTTACTTGGTAAAATTTATTTATTGGTATTGTAGATTTATATTTTTTTTCTCCTATCAGTGCATTAACCTCAAAGAAATGTACCCTTTTTTTTTAACTACACAATTTCTCACAGGTTTGATATACTAGCTCACAATACACTACACTACTGTATTATATTTGTAGACAAATTGCCATTTGATGAGAATAAACCGTAACTGGGGAAAGTAAGCCTCTTGGCAAAAGTGAACTAGAGATTTAATAGAAAAATCTTGCTCTAAATCATTTTTTTTTAAATTGTAGTAGAAGTTCTTCTGAAGGCTGCATCTGATAAATGCAAATGCTGCGTTTCTTGCTAGTTTATCTAAGTCTTATCAAGTTGGGATTTGTACCATATGGAAAGCCAAGCATTTATTTTTAAAAAACTTCATGTATTTATATATTTAGCAGTTTCTGTGATGAGATTTTATTCTCACTAATGTATAGTTATAGATGACAGTTGGAACGGAATTACAATTTATTTGCTGTTCATGGCTGGATATTCTTCAGATTTCAAAGCTGGAACCACTTCGAAGTGGCTACTCAATGTGTCATGGAAGAGATAATAAGTTCTCTGTTTTCCTTCAAAATTTGGTCCATGAATAATGCCAAAACACTTTTATTGTAGTGAAATATAACCTGATTTTGTAATATTAGCCTTACTTGGGAAGAACTGATTTGTTGAAGAATTCACACAAGCCTATTTTCAATCAGTTACAGAAATGAGTTAGAATACATCTTGAAATAAAGTACAATTTAATCTTAGTGTAGGAGATTTTAATAACACTCATAGCAGAATCAAGTTATATTTTTTTTTGTATTTAACATGCAATACTGCCATGTTTATTAAAGCAGACATTAGATATAATTTTGTATTATCCTTGGATGATAGTACATGTTGGTAAAGAATTTTCAAGGGTATGTAGACTTGGCATGCTAAGAAAGAACATATACAGTATGATTGTTTTGAGTTGGAAGTATTTCAAATCATGTGCTTTTCTGTGTTTGAAATTGGAAATTTACAACAACTCTTTACAAACATGTTGGATTGCACATTTGAGGTGCTCTTACCTGTAAGAAAGCCAAAATGTTCTTGTAATATTCTAGCCATCAATCTAGAATTCTCTTAAATATTCCCATATAATTCTTTTTTTTTTTTCCCCAGAACTTTTTAAAATGGCTTGGCTGTGTTCAAATACATTGGAAACTACTCTATTTAAAGCAGTGCAGAGGAAAGAGTTGTGCAATTGATTTCATAATCTCAAAGAATTTTGATTACTATAAACCAAAGTAGTTCTCTTCAACTTTGGTATCTTTAATGAAGGGAAATTTTGAAGAAAACTCCTTGTCTTTTTGAAACATCCAGTATATGCTATTTTTAAGAATGTGATGACAATTTCAATATTTACTTCTTCTTTATTGTTATAATATATTTCAAAGTGGCACTATTGAAATTTAAAATTATGGGAATTTTTGAAAAGGAAATAGATATTTATTACTTCTTCAAAATTTGTTGCGTGTTGGCATGTTCATCAGAATTCTTTTCCTAGGTTTTCTTTTTAAAGAAATTTTCTGATCTTCTTTGCACAATCTCCGGACCCATTTTCAGTGGGAACAATACAAAAAGATTGTGGAAAAGCAGATATAAAAATTGCTGGATGAGACACTTACTTTCCCTGAACTGAGCAGCAAAGAAGTTGTGGGTGACAGGAGGTCAGAGCCTGAACATAAAAGCTGAAAAAATGGAAAAGGGATGTAAACTTAAAACACAGAAGTCCTGGGCACAGAGACGTGATGTTGATATAATTAGCTGATAGATGGGTCAACTAAAAAACATACTAACAGTTAAAAAGATCTGTGATTAATAAATAATAATTTGTATGAACTGGAGAGATAAGCTAAGTATAAGAAAACAAAGAGGTAGGAATAGGTTACAGTGGTGACTGAAAATATGCTGAGATGTATAAAGTCCCTCAACTAGTTTCCATATGTCTTTATTTCTGTCTACTGGAACATCCTTCTTTTTTGTTTCTCTTTGACAAAACAGTCTTTTCTGTCATATTTATTACTCCTCTTTGGCACTTGCTAACTTCTCTGACCAGAGTTCACGAGTTTTGCTATCTTTTCTGTAAGGAATTGGCGTGCTCCCATAAACATGGAGCTGATCATTTGAGCTCTCCCACCTGTGAGCACTGATGTACATTCTTACTGTATGAATAATCATATGGATGTTCTTGGCTTAGATCTGACAACACACACAGAAGCAGAGAGCTTATCTTCGAGCAGTATGTTCAACAAACTCCTATTATCACTTTTTCTTAACAGGAGGAGGAGAGATAATCCAGGGGATGCATTGGGATGGACAACCATAAATGGTGGGAAGATGACTGGACTGGAGGACTAGTATGTAAACAGATCATGTTCTCCTCCTACCACTGAAATCAGTGGCAAAGGTCTCAATGGTTTCAACAAGGAGGTGGAAGCTATCCTTAGAGCAGGGATTCATCCTGCAGGACTAGTCCAAGAATACTTGGACTACTTGGACTTGCTCTACTACATGGAGCAAGATAGTTAAATCAGGTCAAAGGCTGTAAGCAAGGTCTTTGCACAGGCAGAATTTGAAATACAGGTTGAGTGAGCTGTTCTGGACAATTACTTTTAAAGAGAAGGCAGGCATTGACTTACATTCGTGCAGCTGAAGTCATTACAGAATGAGTTTCTTTAGGCAACCTCTGTGCATTGTCAGCCTCTTTTTGCATCCTACTAAAAGAATAGATGGATCAGTGTTTGGCAAGGGTGCAGCCAACGTGTTAAATGAACTGAGGACCCATAGCTTATTAGTAAGGAAATTAAAGATCATAAAATGTAACAAAAGAGCTAGTGTTCAGCAAGCCAGCAACTCTAGCAGCTCGATGTTACTATTACGAATGGTATCAAGGAACTCTCAATGAAAACATAACTGTTACTCTAGGTATTTTACTGGCCAAGATCTTGATCTAAAATAATCCCCTATACTTTTACAAAAAAAATCTTACTTAAAATTGCTAGGCAGTTTTGATTTGTAAGAAAAAGTGTCATATCTACATTTGGTTTATATGAAAAAAGTAACCAACTGGCAATCTGAGTGCAATCAGATACAGGATACAAGAGTGAGACCTGGGGTGTCACAACAAACTTGATATTCAACCTTCAAGATTCAGGTCTAGTTTTCCCTAATTTAAACTCATATTTGCAGATCATGCTGACAGCTGTCAGAATCTGCCACTGCCTTCATGTTCCCATAATTCTTTTACGTTTAATTTGAAAATTGTCAGTCTCACTAATCTGCAAATACAGCCGCAGATAAAGCAGATATGTGCAAAAAATAATAAAGCAATGACTGCTAACACACAAATCAAATGAATTTTTAAATATTCAAATGATTTAATATGCATAGGATATACAGTGAGAGGATGGATGCAAAATGGAGCTAAACTGCAGAGGATGACAGAGAAGGTTCATCATTTGTCTGGCATCTGTGGAGGAACAGATGTCTATAAAAGCCCACTTGTCTCAAAAACCAGGAAGGAAGTGCTCCTTGGGGATCTTGGCCAGATGTAGACAAGCAGGGAAGAAAAGAAAGCGGAAGGCAGCTGCTCACCATTTAGCAGCTGAGGTGAGAAATCCATCACATGAGCTGAAAGTGAGAGCTCCCCTGAAAGAATAATGTCAAGTGCCCTGCAAGGACACTTGCATCAATTTCTGTGAGAACATTTATGACTATGAGGTGGTGTAAGGAGATGATGATCAAGGAGACCCTAGACTGAAAAACAGTAGTGAAGAAAGATCACTACCTGCTCAATGCATATTACACATGCGATGTGTATTGAGAGAGTGGTTTTATTCAAGACAGTAAGTATGGAGGACACCCAGCAGTGCCCATGTGCTACAGTGCTCTTATTATTGAAGGGTCTGTTTATTGAAGGCCCTTCAATAAACAGGCAACAGTCCACACCATCCTGGTGTCAAAAGTAGCTATGAATGTACAGCTGTTAGTCTACCAAGAACATTTTGCTGTTACGTTGGAATGATGCTCTTAGTGGAAACTTGGTCAAAGTGAATTCTTCAGAAAATGCTTTCCTATAATACAATACAGGTACTTTTTTTCTTTCCCCCTTTTTCTTTTTTTCTCTCGTGAGTCTTCATAGAAAACTAACTCCTGTGATAATTGCATGAATTCCAGCTAAATGTTATGAACTGTTGATATTATTTGGGTATCTGTGTGCCTTTCAAAATAGCTACAACCCACAGAACATTGTCCTGGATATATACTGGTGAGAATGTACTTGGAAGATCTCAGCTACAAATGGAAACTGAGCTGCATGAGTTTGCTGTAGTAGCTCCACACGGATCAGGAACGCTTGTAAGTGCACGGACTTGTGGGGCTGGCAGCTTCCCTCCCAGTAAAGTATCTAGCTAGCACAAACGTAATTTAAATATGTCTGCATATGATGCAACCATAGCTCTGCCTGCAGCGTAGACATGCCTTTGTAGTGACTGCTTCCTACTCCTCACACTAAAAAGCAGAAGAGTGGCGTCTACAAGTCTGTAAGCGGGAAAGAGAGAGAGAGGGACTCATTAAATGTCATTATCTTGTGAATAGACTTCATCAAACAAAACAATAGGATAGCTGAAGCTTAGGAGAAAGCTTCTCTGTGACGCATTGGGGTCTACATTGTTAGAATTTCTTCAGCGGCAGAACTAAAGACAAAAGTGTTGGTAGAGCCCTTTAAAAACAAACGAGTCAAGAGGTGAATGCAAGGACACAGGGGCATAAGAAATATGGGCATACAAAAGGAAGGGGCAGTGGTACTCTTGCAACAACAAAATGCAAAATGCAAAAAAAAAAAAAAAACTTTTTCAAATACTTTTTCACTGAAGACCAGAGAAGGAATCAGGAATCTGGAAATCTACAATAAGGACAGAAAAGGAGAAATGTGGAAGAGGAAAGATGTCCCCCAGATGCTCAAAAATGTAAGAAAAACATTTTTCTTACTTTCTGTAAGAAAAATAGGGAAATATGTGTAGTTTTGCTTGGTTTTTGCTTGGTCCACATATTTTTTATACTAACTAAATTAAAAGAGTCTTATGAATTCTCTATGTTTCCAGTTTTTAAATATTCTGAGGATTTTCACAGTGAATGAAATACGTAGCACAGTGAAAAGCCTGGAGTCTTTCACTCCTTTATGAAAGTACAACACAACCTAAATAATAATACTATTAATGCCTACTCATAAGCATAATAAAAACAGTGACAAAACAGTACTTACAGCAAATTCCAGAAACACAGTATTTACAACAAACTAGAAAACAAGAGAATAGAATTGCAAAACATGGGAAATGCAGGTACTTTCCTCAAATATTATTAAACTCTATTTGTTGTTCTTGACACACTACCCGTTCCTGAAAGAAGAAAAATGTAAGAAAGATGCTAAACTGTAAATATTTTGTCTATTTTTCAGAGATGGAGGAACATTAAGATGACAAAGGCATTGTCAGTTATTAACTTGTCACATTCAGGCTCGTCTCATTTGTCTCCTTTGGGTTTGTGTCACTGTCTTGCCTATGTATAACTGAGAGAAAGAGACCATTAGTCTAACAAAAAGCTTCACTGATGGCAAATGTCACCCTTCTCATCAGATCTTCCACTTCTCAAGGTACTTCCACTTCTCAAGGTATCTACCCACAAGTACTGCTGAAGGGTTTTGCATCAGAATAGGCAGAAATAATGTCTATGAAACAGAATGACAGATGACTGCTTGTGGAAACTTGGATGACTATCCAACATGGAAAGGAAGATTGAGAAAAGGAAAAGAGAAAACAAGCTGGTATCATGTTGCACCTGGGCAACATTGGGCTTGAGGGGAGAAGTTTCTTCTCGTATTACCAGTGATCTCTGCTTATGCACATGTTGGAGAATAGGACTCTGCCTTCAGTGAAGTGAACTGAACATAGGTGGGCCACACACTCCATCCCATTGCTTTTGAGGGTGATGTGTACAACATATTTCAACAGAGCAGAGGAAATAGGCAAGTATCAGATATTCAGTTTCATTATCAGCAAAACTCTACTGCCATCCTCCAGACAGTGTTTCTACTATATGAACACATGAGATAGCTTTAGTTTTTCTCATTTGGCAAGGCTACCTAAAATAACTGTAATTTCAAGGACTCTTTGGAAAAAAAAAGATGTTTATCAAAATCTGTTTGCTTCACAGAGGTGATTGACAAGTGTGACATTTTTGTGCTAAGTATGGCAACTTTCTGGAACATCTAATTTTGATGATCTTGAACTTCAGTCCTTTCAAGGTCAACTGAAACTGCAAAAGTATGAGGAGCACATTCTTATTTGGTCATTGACACTTGCTTCTAGATCAACCACCTGCTTTTAACAAACAGGCAAAAGGGTCATTAGTATGCATAGGGCAGTTTGGGGGACAAAATAATTGAAAGTTAAGTGATATTTCAGGTAATTCAGGTTTACAGGCAGGCAGACTTGAGTTGTGGCAAGAGGTACCCACATCACAAGTGTGCCAGCACTACTATGTCTGAATCATTTGTTTATACATAATGAAGGACAGAAAAGGTGACCTGAACACATTCATTGCTGCATCACAGATCCTTTATCAGTATCCTGAAATCATAGTGTAATGTGAGAAGGGAAAGCTTTCCCTCCCACAAGGCTGGATCAATAGAAATAAGGACAAACTTCTTCCTGATTTTTTTTTTTCAAATATATATCTGCTAACTAAAAGGTCTGTAGTTTTGTACGTTTTAACAATGAATTAGCAGTGAAGTAATACAATTTCTTGGTATCACCAATACCAAGAGAATGGGTGGAAGCACCATAACACAGAATGATTATATTTATTCTACTCATGCCAATTCCTACTTCTCTGACATATGTCAGAGACATATTCTAATACATTTTTTTTATCTGTCATTTCCTCACAAGTGTTAAGTGATTTAAAACCTTCAAATGAACTGAATAACTACATGCTTCATTTGTACAAAGTATACTGTTCATAAGATCTGCTTTACAGCACATCTCCAAGGATCTAAGCACTTAGGTCTTTATTACGGGATTCAATATAATTACAATTATATTGTGAGATTAATGACAATAGAAAATTGAATAAATGTGAAAATAAAATAAAATAAAATAAAGATTCCTTTACAAAATGGATGAGAAAAAGCACATCTTACAAGTTCACCTTCTCTAGTTGTCAATAAGGGAAACGCCTACAGATATAAATATTTATTGTGAAATCAGAAAGGATCAAGTTTGCCAAAATAACAAGAGAGATACATCTAATCTACTATAGCTTAAAAGGAAAAATGACACGTGTCATGATGTTGAATCTTCAATTTAGTAGGATTATGCTTGTTCCTAAAGAATAAGCAAAAACAAATTAGCATGATAGGAAATAGAGTTAGTGCTTCAATTAATGAAATTTTTGGTCAAGTTTGAAAATTTCTTGAAGCATTGAATGAATCTCTTCTTACCATGTCTCTTTAATGAGGTGTCCCAAAGTATATATAATTTTCTCATTCTTTCTAATGGGGTATATGCATAAATTTGGACTTGGGGTACTTTATTTTTAGTCTTCTTGGCAGATGTTTCATAAAACCAAGGTTATGCCCAAAATGCAGGCCCCTTCCCAAACCTTACTTCTAAATCTGAATGGATCAAAAAGATAAAATCTGCTTTCAGTAGAAAATATATTCAATGCTAAATTTTCAGCCGAAGCAAAACAATGTTCCAAACATAAAACTGGACAGTAACACAACAGAAGCTGAATCAGCCCAATAACAGAGCAACTGGCCAGATATCGTCTGCCTGCTGTATATTCCACCAACATTATGTTACACTTGGGCTATTATAGAATGGTGACACCAGTATAGGAGATTTAGCAGTGACCAGTCTGGCTGTATTCCACATTTCCTTATAGTCTTTCTCAAATATACTTTTCTTCCAAGAATGGAAATGATGGAGAAGAAAAAGTTGCAGTTGCTTAGTCTTTTCAGAGCCTGGACTTACTCCCATGCACCACAGCTGAAAGGATAAGAGAACATTTCTGCCCATTGTTGGCCAACATAAGTTGTTAGTGATTTGCTCAAAGTAAGCTTTGTGTTCTTATTTGGCTGTGTCTAGACAGCCAAATACTTTGCTGCTATCCAAGGAATGTTCAGCTAATGTCAGTGATGTATTTACAAGAAAGCATTGGGTCCTGAGCATAGCCTTAACATAACCCGTACAAAGTGTAGAAGAGAGGTTGGAGATCATCCCTGGACAAGGTAGTCATTTACTAGGGAGTGTACTCAAAGCTATTTAAATTCTCGCTATCGAAAAAGTTAATATTCAGCATGAAAAGATAAAGGAGGGATCCAATAAATACGTATTTTAGGTATACAAACTCACATGAAACTTTTCACTTCAAAAATTTCAAGCAGAAGAAACAGAGCTGCTTTCTGTTCTCAGCTAGTAAAATGAAAATGTCTTTGGATACAAAGATTTATGAGTTGTCTTGAATTACTCTACTAGCAGCTGACAGGTGTTTAGAATAAGCAGAAATGGCAATATGAAATATATATAAATAGAATTAGCATGTTTTTTAAGGGAAAAGAATATCTGGACAAAAGGTTAGCTTATGTGAAACTTAAGGAAATTTTGCCCACTTACAGAAATGACTTATCTTTTAGGGACACATCTTTAGAGGCATTTGAGGGAATCAAGTTAGTTATAGTATCAGAAAACAGAGCAGAATACGTTCATTCAGATAACCTACTTCTAAAGAATGGAAAAGATGCAAATTGGTTGAGCTGGATAATCCACAGTGCTCTTATTTATCAGTTGTGCAAGTAGAAACACAGAAAACATAATTGAGTTGGCCACAGTCACCCAAGGTGAATATGACTGTACATCTTCAGGTGAAAGGTGGAGGCAACAAGGCAGAATGCAAGATCCTTGGTGTTAGATGTAGTCTTAACGTTGCAGCAGCTTTCCTTTTAACTTGGCAGAGCATTTGGCGTATTGTCTCCTATACATCAAGTGCAGGAAGACAATATGAACAGTTTCTAACTCTACCTCATAAACTTCCCTGAACAGGCAGTGGAGTTACAATAACATCTTTGTTGGCAAACATTTCCAGGCACTGTAAATCTGTCTGACTCTACAGGAGAGATGGCTGATGTGCAAATCTCTAAGTCACTGTTGTTAAAAAACAGAGCCCCTGTTCATCCATCTTGGGCCTTATTTTATAGCACACCATATAAATGGGAACTTAAAATAGTTCTTTAGCCTTCCAGAGTGCACAGTCACTGGAAAGGATAACACAACATATTTTACCCTTGGGAACCTGAACCAGCTGAGAAAAGGGGAAAACTATGGAACATGTGCTTGTTTGCCTTCCCGTCTTTGGTGACAGTTTGTGCAGCCCATAGTTCTGTCAGGGAGCATTTACTTCCTTAAGAACTTGAATCCACTCACAAATGTTCAATGGACTGAGTCAAGGAATTACAATCCTTATCATTTAGCGCTGGGGAAGCATTGCAGTCTTGTGCAGGAATGAAATAACATGGGCTGGAACAATCTGGCTTTCTACCACATGGGGCTGTGGAAAGCAAAGCAACTACTCTTCTCTGCCTATAAGCATTCAGGAGAACATGCACTGATCCCGTGTCATATTGGCCTGTAAGTATGCATTTATAAATATTAGAACATATCCTTTTTAAATCAACATTTTGACAGCATCCTTGTCAACAAACACTGTTTATTGTAGGTAGTGACTTGGAAATTAAAAATATGCGAGAGGTAGAGCTGTCGGTTATAATAGACCCTTTTTACTCACCACTCTGTGGTAATATCATTCTGGGCCTGAGAAACTTTCCAGTTGAGACATGGCTCACAACTTAGATATTTTCATAAAGCTTGATGGATTAAATAAAAAAACCTTTTCAATGGGAAGAAAAGGTTTCCTTTTTTTNTTTTTTTTTTTTTTTTTTTTTTTTTTTTTTCAGTAGCTCTACTGCAGAGCCATATTTAGAAATGCTTGATGTTAAGGTGTTTGGATTTGGCAGAGACTGGGTATGATGCACTTTCCCCGGGGCCTGGGAGAAAAGTAGCAGGCTGCAAAGATGGTTTTCACAAGCTGCTTTGAAAGTCAGCATCTAATTACAGAGGCTGGCAATGAAAGACAGACCGCCTCCAGGGATGCCCCTTTTCCATCCTGCCTGCCTCTGCCTCTTGCAGGGAGGTTGATTTTACAGTCAAGTTCTGTCGTGTCCTCAGCAAGAAGCTCGGTCAGCAGTGGGTGAAACCACTTGCATCATCTTTCTCCAAGTGCGGCTAAGTGATTAAAACAAGTCAGGTCTAATTTTTTTTCTTGACAGACCCATGACTCATGAAAGCTGCAGAAAAGAGAGAGACCAACCTAAAGCTATTTCTGCACTTTAGCTTTTAAGCTTCCCTTTTAAGGACCTAGGATTTGATTACATAAGGTAGAGTGTTGGCAGCTTTTATTAATCATGTTATTATGATTAATTATTATTATTATCGTTATTACAACAGCCTTGTATTTAGGACACTTGCCATCCATTCTAAGAAACTGGCTCACCTATGCAGGGGATCACATCTAAAAGCTTTGAGCTCATAGAAGCTCCATGCTAGGGCCACCTGCAGATCTTCCTGAGAAAAGGAACCTGCTTCCAAAGAGGATTTCCAAAACCAGTATTGGCTTCCTGCATTTCTGCTGAACACGGGAAGCATCTTGAACTGGTGCTGCTTCCCTGGGCTCTGCAAATCCTTGCAGCAATTCAGGTCATGGAGCAGGAAGCAAAGTGCTACAGAGCTAGCAGAAGTTGCATCTCTTATCTCTGCTCCCTGAGGGTCATGTCCTGTGCCAAGTCTGTGGCTTAAAGCTGGCTTGGTGCTGAATTTGCAAGCAAACTATCCCCAAAAACCTGGTCCCTGCTTTGTCCCTTCTGCACTAAACCTTTCAGTGAGACATAATACATATCATGGCCTCTTAAAATGTTCTCAAAAATGGTATTGCTTCAAGGTGAAAGTGACATGAGGAACTGGGAAATAATGGACCATGACAGGACAAAGTTTTTCTATGTGTTATTTTTATATGTTTTTTTTTCAATGGCAATGTATGCTGATACATGACCGTCACACTTATCTATATATGTTATTGTCATTTCTGTGAGGGCCATTTCCATTAGTGGCATTATGGATAGCAGTAGCTGGAATTGTGAAGTGCTCTCAAATCCACTTTTAATTTTTATTTCTAGCTTATAGCATGCTGCAAAAAAGCTTCCAGAATTTAACCGTGCTGCAGTTGGAAATAAATGTGTTTGAACGAAAGTGGAAATTCTGTCACATTCCTTCATTTCAGAGTCTGTTTATTCTCTGAAACATTTCCAAAAGCACTTTGATTCAAAAATAATTGATCTTCATTTTTTTTTCCATTTTTGAATGAAAGAAAGCATTTTGACATTCTTCTAGAATTTACCTGAAGCTTCCCCTCCACACCCCAAACAACATACTTTTTTTTTTTTTTTTTTTCTAGAAAATTAAACCATTTCCTGGGGTGGAAAAAAATCTCTAACTCTCTGGACAATTACTTTTCTATTCTAGACATCTTAAGAACCGAGCAGATATTCTGAATACTCTATCAATCAAATTCTTGTTGTATTGTACTGTGCATCTTTCATTATCTTGGATACCTTTCTGTATCTGGAAGGGATTTGTATTAATATTTGTGTAATTAGGGTCTTTTTTTTTGTGAGTAATATTAAAGTTCATTATTACTCTTAGTAAACATGTTTAAATTCTGTACAGCTGTGATCTGAAAGATCCTGCAAATACAGCCTTAAACATCTGGGACAAGATTTTCCAATATCACTACTTTTTTTTCTGTTATAAAAGGAGTGGGAGAAATAGTCACCACTTCATAGTTCCTTCTGGAAAGCAAATGAAAGAGAGGCTATTAGGCACCACTCTTTCCTCCACCTCATAGATGCATGTTTAGCCTTCAAATAATATCAAATCATGTCAACTACATAAATATTGATATAGGAATTTTTTAGAAGAACAGTTACGCAAAAATGTGTTGTCAAGAGTTAAAAAGTCAAAACGATAAATATGAATATAATTTAAGTTTTAAATGTCTGATCACTGATTTTACTATCAATTTCCTTTAGACTAGTGTGGAGTGAGAGGAAAAAAATCTGTTCTCTATAAAAGATACCTGAAACTTAGTATAGATAATTTATCCTACCTTTACCTCTCTTCCAGCATTCTGAGAAATTTTTAAATAGGTTTATTAGATTTTAGATACCTTCAAAATCCTAGGATTCACTTTACTAGAGTACATTAGTTACAATCAGAGAAATAAGCCACACAAACTTGAATTACATATTATATTCTAGGAGGGGCAGCCTACATTTAAGGGATATCAGCTTCTTGTTTCAGGACAATTAGGCACAAAGCCATTGGAAAAAGCATTTTTCAAAGAGTTTATTAGAAGTACTTGCATGTAGCTTAGTGAGAAGCTACAGAACAAACACTAAACTGATCCAGTGTACTATCAAAAAACGTATGCCCTAGAGCATCTGCTGGGAGAGCCATGACTCGCAGATTGTGATGTCCTGCGATGGACAGTCTCCTATCATATTCCTTTGATTTTTTTTTGCTTAAAAGTCTCTCCCACAGAGCCAGGAGCACCAATGGAAGGATATCTCAAAATTTTCAGAGAGAATCTGGGTATGCTATTAAAAATTCTAAAACCATGAACAGGAGAAAATGCTTTATTTTTTTTTCCTTTTTTTCTCAGAAAACTCAGAGGGCAATATGAATGAATAGATCAAAAATCACCTCTTATCAATATATTAATTATATGTAGACTATTGAAAAAAAAACAAAAACAAAAACAAAAGAGTAGATGGAGTTTATTCAGGGAATACTCTAGTGTTAGTAGATAAAATACATTAAATGTGAGTCAAATAGTACTATATGCTTTCAAGACACCACCCAGTTTCCATACCTGCAGCTTGTCACGTTCAGGAGGTGTGTACCTGTGTATCAGTCAATGCATGTCTGCTGTAAATTATCCCACTACCATGATGTTGAAATAATTAATTCAGACTACAACAACAAAGTACTGATGCCTGTCTTTTAACATCATCAGAAAGGTGTCTATGAACTCACAGTGAAAACTGACAGTAATTTTAAAAAAATGCAGAATGGAAATTGATTGTTAAAAATAAATAACTTTTTTTTTCTCTTTGTCTTACATCTTATAAATGAGTAATATGCAGTTTCAATGGTATACAAAGTATACGTCATCATGTGAGAGGCAATAATAAGCCTTTAATTGACTTTGATGTGCCAGAAATAATTGTAAATTTTCCTCAGGAAGAAAGTGTTTAATGTGTAAAGCATAGTGAGACATTTTGTCATGTGAAATGATCTGAAAAAAAAATAGTTTAACATACATGAGGTGTATGTTAAACTCCAGTGAAAATGTTTGCAGGTTGAAATGGTATCGCAATATCTATAGCCTGTCTTTGCAGCCTGTCTTTTATTTGGAAGAAGGAGAATGTTATAGGAACCTGGTCAGCCTAGATGACCATGATGCCTAAGTCAGCCTAGATGAGTTCTATTCTAGAAAATAGAACTGATATGGGTGGTGATTAAAATAAGGATAGGATAACTAGTAGGGGCATAAAATACCAGACATATAGATTTGGGATAGTTTTGAAGGTTTTTTGCTTTATTTTCATTGGCTTTTATGTGTTTTTTCATAGAGTTACCTCAATGGAGCTAAAGGTACATAACAAGTATGGTCAGTCTATCCAGAACTATTGCAGAAATCATCTTATATTATTTTTCTTAAAAAAAACCCACAAAACCACATACTCTATTCTGTCCTTCCTTCTTTGGGATACAATCCCATGAGACGAGACAGACTTCAGAGAATCACAGAATCACAGAATATTTTAGGTTGAAAGGGACCTCTAGAGATCATCTAGTCCAATCTCCCTGCTCCAGCAGGGACACCTAGAACACATGGAACAGGGCGGCATCCAGGTAGGTTTGGAAGATCTCCAGAGAAGGAGACCCCACAACCTCTCTGGGTAGCCTGTTCCAGTGCTCTGTCACCCTCATGTGGAGGTAGAACGTTCCGTGTTTTAATTTATGCCCATTACTCCTTGTCCTATCACTCACTGGTCATCACCAAGAAGAGTTTGGCCTCATCTTCTTTACATTCTCCCCTCAGGTATATATACATATTGATCAGATTCCTTCTCAATCTTCACTTCTCCAAGCTAAAGAGACACAGCTAGTTTAGTCTTTCCTCATATTATAGATGCTCCCATCTCTTAATCATCTCCATTGCTCTACACTGGACCCTCTCTAGAAACTCAATACCATAAGTCATAGTGTGAAATTGCATCAGCCATATGAAAGTTAGTCTTCTGGTCTGAACAAATCACTTAGTTTGCCTCTGTAATTGATTGGTGGAGAAAGATGCTCACTACCAACCTGAGAGAAGGATCTGAGCTACAGAGGTTCCTTTTGCTTACCATACAAGTATGAATGGTCAACTCAAAGTAGAGATCTGTGTTTCATATAGCTGAAGCTGGTGAGATGAATATGAATCATCTTCATTGACCAAATATCATATGAGAAAAACAATACATTGCTTGGGTTCACTTCAGGAATATATATATATATATATATGATTTTTATATCATTTATCTCATTTATATCTAGATAT
>VZSG01000733.1:353140-373325 GCA_013398315.1 Nothoprocta pentlandii
TTTTTTTTTCTCTTTTCATAAGCCATAGGAACAATATAAAGTTGAGATACGGAGGCATGTGAATTACCAGCAGAAGAACAAGACAAATTTTGATCCTCCTCCGGAAACTAAGAGTCCAAAAAGAATGCAATCCATGGCTGTTGCCAGCAATGGCCTTTGGCTGCAGTTTATTTTCTTTTCGGTGGACTCCAGTGCCTTGCCCTGTTTTAACTTAGTTGATTAAGAGTCGAGGTAGCCGTCAGACTTCCCTCAGACTGAACAACGTTTAAGAAGTTCATTCGTGGCTGTTACCCAGATGGCTTTTAGTTGCAATTGTTAGAAAATGCTTGCCTCCAAACATCATAAAAATAAAGAATGCCTCCTCCAAAAGGAATATACTTTGTAATAAACATTAAATATTTTTCTTTCAGTCCCTGGCACTTAATTTCATGCAAACTCCTGACTCAAACAATTTTAAGCTTGCATTGAACTAAGGAATATATCAGGAATATAATCACATCAGTTATGCTTTCCTTCCGGTGCTTTCATGAGCCTGCTTAATTAGTTACAATACTACTAGAATGGGAAAGGCAATTATCATCATGAGTAAGGCATCAAGTGGTATCTGGAAATGCCCCAGGAGACACTGATATTTCTCTGATTTTCAATATTTGATTCTGCTTGACTACTATGGAGCTTGTAGTATTTGTAATTTCTTCTAGAAGTGAAATGAGGTGGAATATATCTCAACTACTTATAATGAAGTAAAGGCTTGGGAGACTCAGTTTTTGCTTCACAAAGGTATATCTTAGCTTTCCTTTCTCTTCTCTCCACATTTTCTCCATTTGTGCTATTCTTTTTTTACGTTTTTATGCTGACAGTACATAGAAAGTTCTTTCAGATTTCACATGTACCAGTGATGTTTTAACCTTTTCCACTGGGTGAAGGGATAAATCAATATATGTGGGAAGAGGTAGACAAATTTGTGACCTCCTGCTTTCTCTTCTTGTTCTCTTTTCCACATGGACTGTTAATAAATCCTGCTGACCCTTTTTCCACATTACATTCTTAAGTAAATTCAATTTCTTTATGTCTCAGTTCTGCTCCAGGTTTGGTGAATCTCATTGAAGATATAAATTCCAAGAGGTTTGTTTATTGGCCTCTAGTCCAAGTGATGCAGAATGGTTCAGAAGAATGCTTGGAGCTAGAACAACCTACTTTGGATAGAACATATCCACTGAGCATAGCACTTGGATTGTCTGTTATATAAACCATGTTGCTCTGCATGTGTGTGTGTGTGTGACTAGGTGTGTGTGTTCATGGCTCTCTGTGTATGTACTTTTAGTTAAAAGTTCTCAAATAATATAAAAATTATGTCAAATCCCACCAGGAAAATAATCATTTCCATAACTTGATACTATAAATTTGTTGCATTTATCTTAAAGTAAAGATGACTTGTGTGACTACCAGAGGACACAGTGCCAAGTGATGGAGAATGAAATTAGACAGAAGCAGACAAACTTGGATGAACTACGTGAACCCACAGTTCAAGGATTTTGTCTTGAGAAGAACTGGTTAGCTTAGCTAAAACCTAAGAATCCAAAGCAAACTAGCATTCATGCAGTGCGGGTATAAAGGGATTGGGGGAGCTTATCAGGGAAAATAATATTTTGTCAGTATAGACGTACTACTCTCTAATTGCAGAGGCACATACTGCTTCAAAACCTTCCAAACATGAAATTCAAAAATTATCTCTTTCTCTTGCATGCAGTTATCACAGAATCACAGAACGGTTAAGGTCAGAAGAGACCTCAAAAGATCACCTAGTTCAGCCCCCCTGCTCCAGCAGGGACACTTAGAGCACATTCCTAAATGGGAATGTTGTTCAATCATGTATGTAAAGCTATAGTTGAAAGTGTTGCTATATACAGGAAGTCTGAATGTACATTGAAAAGATGACCTTAGCTTGAAGAGCTTTATCTTTTCAGTGTTTGACTTTGTTTTGGTAAATTTAACTAAATATAAAAATACCTATGCGTTGACTAAGCTACCTCAATGACTACAAAATCTTATTATCTTTTTCTCTTCTTCACATTTTTCCCACTATGCAAACACTGCTTTCTACAGACCTCAGACCCTGTGTTTCCCTGTATTTCCATTAGACAATATATTCTTAAAACAACTCAAAAGGTTTGACTTTGAAAATTTGTGTTGCAAGAAGGGTAAAGTGCCACAGAGTTTACATATTTAACAAAACCTAAATGTGCATATGACTAATGTTACTAGATATTAAGACATATGAACTACCATCAGGGGAGATTCTTGCAATGTTTTCTTGGGTTTGAATACATGTGTGCATGCTGGCACGTACCTTTCCTATGAGAATTTAACAATGCTTCTGTAAGTACCCACACATTGTGGAAAGCTCACTGATTATTTTTGACAAGCACTAAGGACATGTATGTTTTCTTTTTTTTGCAGAAAAAAACCTTCCATGAATTCTGATAAAGCTAGGAATTGAATCATATTTTGGCATGCAATGTTCGGACACATCTAAAAAAATCAATATAAGAAAAAACACTGAAATAATTTAGCTATCCAGGCCCAGATATCTTTTGTTATGATATGGGGAGAGGCAGAGCTTTAGTAGTCTGAAATACCAATCATGATGACTAAACATGTGCACTCAATGTACTGTCCTGCTCTTTATATGTGTTACAGCAGTCTAGTGCTTCATCTCTTCCACTTGGTTCAACCCAAAAGCTATTGAATTCAGTGAAAAAACTCCTGTTGGTTTTGGTAAGAAATAGATCAGTCTCAAAAAAAATATTAATAATTGGGCAGAGTAACAACTAACTTCATGACCTGTGTTACAAATCTCTCTTCCATAACAGAAGAATTTGAAGTTCTGTATAAATAACATTACCGTACAGTAGGGAAGGAAGAGACAACTTAATCTTCAGAAGGAATGATCTTGGATTCCTAAATCTCACCATAGAAGCAACTATATATTGTTTTGTGCCCAGTCACTGGGCCATGGAATTATGATTGAAAAGGCTGAGCATGAGGAATATACAAATCACACTACAGCAGCTGTGCAGAAATGAGCTGGTTGAAGGGTAGAGATCTGAGAAAGTCTGAGAAAATTGTTTGTCATGCTTTTGGGGAAAAAAAAAATGTCTCTCCTGGATGGGTCTCTGCTGTTTTTGTAGGACTCAGTCATGTATTTGGGGCGATTTTTTGAACTTGGTCTAGCTTGATTTACCAGTTTCATACCCATCCCCTTAGTCAAACCTTCCAGTGGGGGTAAAATATTAAAGAAACAGAGTCAAATCCCAAATCTCTTCCTCCAAGAGTATCTATTTTATAAGGTTGATAGCAAGCTGTAGGAGATTAAAAGAACAATATAAGCACAAACTGGAAGTGCTTTCTCAGTGGGCAGCATACTTGTGAATGATCTATCAGAAGTTATGAGACTGGACAGGAATGGAACCAAAAATAATGAAGAATAAGAATTGTCGTAAATAATATTGTCAATAATATGAAGGACTGCATGGTATCTTGTGTTTCTAGACACAAATAGCTCCCATTGATTTTTATGAGAATTATGCTCACAGATCTGGGGAGAAATGATCCAGCAAATGACAAAAACTCAGTGTAGACTTTTGCATTTCTAGGATGCCAATTTCCCTGGAAAACCAGCAGGAACTGAGAAAATAACATTAATCAGATGTCTCCAGTCTTCTTATTCTGAATTTATTTTACTCTTTCAGTACTTTTTGTTTACTCAGGAAGAAAAGACAAATGTCGAGGAAAACTTAAAAGGTATTTCATTTTGTTGGGCATGGCTAGATTTCTGCTTAGGTTACTCTAACGTAGGAAGAAGCCAGAGTCACCATGACTAGTCAGTGTTAAACTGCAGTATGAAGCTCTGATGGATTGTCTTCTTCACAGATCAAGAGCACCATGGATAACTGTGCTTAACTTAAATAAACTCACACTATAGGTGAGGTAAATTGATTGTGTGTGCTCAGTTTACCTTAGCATTTTTCCTTCTTGACTTCCCATTTCTTTTCCATATTCTTAAATATACTAAAATTAGATTAATCTAATTTTGCATACTGACGGATGCAAAGAGCTTCCTATTGCCAAAAAATACAACAGACATTAATGGGGAAGGTAATCTACACAAATTCCTCCCTCTACAAGGATATTGCAAAGCACTAGTACAGCTACTGTTTGCTCCTGCTGCTCCTCTTCCTGCTCACACCTGATCTTTCTCCAGAACGCTCTGTCTACTGTTTTTTGCATGGTAGGAAAAGGTCAAGGCAAGATTTTTGATTCATCAGTTTGCTTATTGGAGGTATTTCTTGTCTTCATAGAAACAGTTTCTGGGCTTCAGGCAATCTACATGACAAATGCCCCACCAAGACTCCTTCAGCTTGAGAGGTTCTTTAAAAGAATTTTTATGAGACGTCTAGCATAGTCCTTAACAAAACTTGCCTTGGGTACAGAAAGAGAGAGAATAAACGAATTACCAGTGAGAGTCCATTGACAAGTAGCAGAGACAATAGGCTACCAGTAGGATACAGATTATTCCAGTAAAACATAAGACTTATAAATACTGCATACATTTGCAGAGGAATTGAAGAGCTACTTGATATCACGAATAAAATCAGATCCTGCTCTGCATTGTTTAAGTATGGACTGCCTTCTCAAGAATGAAGCTTAAATACTTGTTAAAAACATGTTAGTGGGCATTTGTATTTGAAGTGTAGGTCCTACTGGTATCCATGGAAAAGGACATTTAAAACAGTCTACTGTAGATAGAAGCAGTGTTTCTATTCTCATGGAAAAGAGGAAGAGTTTCTAGAAATATAGTCCTCATCGGTGATGTGAAATGAAAGAACTTTACTAAAAGAGAGAAAGCTATGTTAGAATCTTCCATAATAATCTCAGGGATCACCTAGCTGCTAATAAGTGTTCCTTATTTAATCACTTAGTTCTTGGATACCATGGATGTTGTGTCTTCAGTCTACAGAACTTTCAACAAAGTTTAGTGTTAAATGCTTTACAGTAGTATATTACTGTGGTAAATGCAGCAGTCAGAGGGCTCTTAAGCAGAAGAAACTATTTAGCAGAGATAAAGAAAATCTTAACCAGGACATTGGCCTTTATTTCTATATTCTTTAAATAAAAGGAACACACAGATCAATACTAGAGATATGCAGACATGAACTTAATTTAACAGCTAATCCCCAAGGATGACACCTCACGCAGAGACAGTGTTTAATTAGCATCACAGGACAAAGTGAACACAGGGCAAATGCCTGCTTCCTGATAAGGAACATGAACTCTCAACCTAAAGGGAAATGGATGGGTAGATGCCTCCTTAACTTCACCTCTACATTTTTTTTTTGTTTTGTTAACAGGTCTTATTTAACATAATATTTTGACAGAAAATTACATAACCCATTGTTCTATTTTTATGCATTTGTTTTCTCCACACAGTGAAAACATCAGACAGAAGTGCATGCATCAGTCTTTGGCCTGTTCTAATGGGCCTCCTGAAGTTCCTTGGATAATTCATCCAAGCACCCAAATAATATGGTTTTACAGCTGGTACTAAGTTTACCTTTAGAAGTGCTTCTGTCTTCAGTGGAGTCAGCCAACAGACATCAATGTGATTGAGGAAGGCCAGTGACTGTAGTGCAATACAGTAAAGCATGACTAAATACAGCTAAGTTTATTCTGAGCCCTAACCTCAGGTTAACCTCATAAAATTACCATGGTTCTTATTAACTTTCAGTTAGGGATTGCAAACACTGCCTTTCAGGTATGCTAAAACATAAAGTAATGGCAGAAGCCTGGAAATAATTGCTCTCTATGGCAATGTTTAAGACTTTGAAGTGAACTTTTGCTCACAAGGCATAAGAGGATCACAGAAACTGGAAAGCCATGAGTTAGAGCAGGTGTGGTGTCTGTACATCAGAGGATGGTGCCTGGGATCTGAGGTGAGACGTATGAAAGAATCTGCCCTAAATAAGACTCTGACCTATTCCATAAGGTATGAGATTCTAGATCTCTTCCAAGCTTTCCTTTCTGGGAAGGCTGAGCTTCATGAGTACCAGTCTGCAACCTTTGCAATTTTTTCAGCACTTGGGCCTTACTTTACAGAACTCTGAGAAGCCAGACCTCTCTGAGAGCTTGTGGGAATCAATTCCATGAAGTAAAAACAATTTTGGGTGGAGGAAGAAAAAAGCACTGAGGTTGAGAAAGGGAAAGTAAGGTCGCAGCAGCTCAGAAAGCATCTGTGCCACCTCCAAGTGAAACTGGCACGAGTTGAAACATAAGGAAGGAAGAAAAAAAGTGTGAAGGTTATTGAGACTGATAAGTTTAGCTTGGCCATGTGTAAATTCATTCAGGGTCAGACCCTTTTACTGACTCAATGACAGTCACACAATAGCCCTGGGATGCTGTTGGGCTGGACTTTTCCTGAATTACCTAGGGGATATCACAAATGCAAAATTCACAGGGAACTTGAGTCATCTTTGGAGTTACTGACTTCTGGCAAGCAGCTTTACCTTCCAGTTAAAAGGAATCATTGTTCTCTTTGCACAATGTCACAGAAATAAATATATATACCTGTGTGATACAGTTTGTCAAATCACGAGATAAAACCCTCAACTTATGTCTAAAATTCCCCCTGAGGAAAATGAAAGCTTCTTATCCAAGATCTCCCTGGCAAACTGAACCATACTCTCTTAGTGGTAATACTGAAAAAATAATGTCAATAAAGAAATATGACACCTAATCTATTGCTTGGTAAAATGCCAGCAGTGCAGAAATGGACTTTTTTTAAAGTTCAAGTTTGTAAGTGCAAAGTTTATACTTCTGTTACTACAATATAAATGTGCTGTATACATACACAAAGGCATACCAGAAAGATGCATTAAAATTCCAAGGCAGGTGCCAGGTAATTGCATCATCTCTTTGGGTTTGTTTGACTTGTATGTGTGTGTGTGTATGTGTGTGTGCATGCACATAAGCTGTTTTTCAGCAAGAGGACTGATTAGTATGTGTATTCTAGATGGATGAGAAAAAAAAATAATGAGCTAGTGGACAATGAATATCTGAAACAGCTCATTGATCTTCCCCAAAGCTCTGTTTCACACAATTTTTGTGTCCACCTTCTATTTTTCCTGGTACTTGCAGGAAGGAAGGTCTTTTTAATATTTGACTTTATTACTGATTTTGCTTGGGGAAAGAAAGTATTGTTTTCCCTAACAGTCTCCTTTTGCTGCATTAATTTAAACTGTAAAATTGAAGCATTTTCCCTCTTACAGCAGTGGATTTAAGGCTTATATCAATTCAATGTTCTTTTAAGCAATTTATCTTTTTTATATATATATATTTTGAAAATGTGAATCTTTGAAGCTTATTGACACTTTTTTTGATAAATTCTATCTTACATTGAATGATTTCATGTTTTAAGAATTTATAGAGTAAGAAATGTATAGAGTAAATGTTATAGAATAAACGTTTCAGTGGCATGCAAAATATAGTCTTTCTTTCAAATTCCAGTCCTTTTCTTTTAATCATATAGTGTACATGGTTGAGGCTGCTGCTATGAGGTTTTTGACTTCAAGATAAAAGGACAATGGAAAGGTTGTGAGGAATCCATAATCCTAAATGTCTTAAAAGGCCTAGTTGGAGGGAGTCTTTCCACAAGAACAATGTGAATTCCCAGCTTCATGCAATCTGAACAGTGTAGAGCAAAGCTACACTGGTACCGTAATGCCAAATCCTGCTCTCATGACAGTACTCCCAAATATCCTGATTCTCTGCTGTGTGCAGGCCTGAGGGCAGGATCTGGGCTGTGCAGGTGACTCGGGATGTAGTCTCAGTGATGCAAGCCACTTCTTGCTGTGTTTGGCTTCTTCTGCCATATGTGGGCATGGAGCTGGTGACATGCTTGAGCTATGCAAGTCAAGCTAGCTCACCTCTGAAAACCAGCGCCAGGTTGTGCTCAGCTTTCATGAATTTTCTTTTGCATCCAGAGAGTATGTATACGCAGGCTGCCCTCAGAAGACAAAGTTTAGTGCCTCTGGTATCAGAGGATCCAATGTTTTATTCCTTACTAGGGAGGACTTCACTCTCCATATCCCTATTCATTGCTTAACATTCATTCTCTCTTTAAAACTGTTAAGTAAGTGCTGCAAGACATCAGGCATGCTTCTGAGGGCAAAGGGCAGGGAAAAAAAATGAAAGGAACAAAATGCTAATCTGGCTCTTCTTCATAGGGAGCTGGAGATTGGAATTTCCCTCTACAAAAAGGCTACAGTGCTGGCAAGAGTCAGAGGGCTATGGCCACAAGGAGCCAGTCTCCACAGATGAGCCATGCAACTGCCAAGACCATTCAGTACTTAAACCTCTTACTCTGCCAGTTCAGAATGTCCTATTTAAGCTGTACAATATTTGACCTCAAATCAAAAGCTGATGATTTTTCTCCACATAGGAAGTGTGCTATCCACTGCGATAAACAGTGAACTTAATATATGTGTGGAACAAAGGGCAAATGTTTTGTTGATATTGTTTCCTTGTCAATGAAGCCCAATAGCCTGGAGTACTCAAAGGTCTGACATATCCAAAAGGTGATGACCAATTGTTAACAATCCTGTGAGCGATTTCTCCCGGCAGTTCTCAGAAAAAGAAGTGTTACGGTGACGGAAAGGCACAGGATGTTACGGGATCCGCGTATGGCTTCTGAGGTGTGGGAAGCACGGAGCACTCCGTTTTGGAAGGATGCACGGATGTAAACAGGAAGCCTCACAGGGCACGACTCAGTCCTTGGGCTCAGTCCAGGACAGTCAGAGAATTCTGCTGAAACAGGTAGTTGCAGTCAGTATGTGACTGTTGCAGCATAGACAGCACACTCAGATTTCCTGAAAATCTATCACTGATCCTTGCCATTGCTAGTCCTTCGGGCCAGCTCTCACACAGCAGCATCTCGCACAGCAGTGAGATTCAAGGCATTTTTGACACATCCTAATAATAAACATACTCCCTTCAGGCTTCTATGACCTAAATTAAATTAAACTAAATTAACCTAAATTAATAGTGCATTGCTAAACCAGCATTATGCAAAACTACTGCTGCCATTTTCCCTGACCTCATTTATTACCAGCTGAGTTAGAACCAAAATTATTTCATTCAGGGACAAAAAACAGTTCACCAATTGCAACAAAACTGCATGGAGAAGGTGAACGAATGGGTTTTCTAGAATGGTAGCAGACCTTTTCTGAAGCTGCTGACAGCCTAAAAACTTAATCCAAAATGCCTTGTCATAAGAACCTCATATTTTGACTAAGCAGGGAAGGACATCTAGTACCTTCACACAGAGCAGGTTCACTCCTCTCAACCCTGCTCCTCCCTTTCCCTTCAAATCATGTTGCAAAACCTATTCCTCAAATAATTCCAATTATGCTAGCAATAGGGCAGGATGCTTTTAATGGCTTAACAAAGGATCTTGGGAACAGATAAGTGCTCCAGCATGTCCACTATTGTGCTCTGTGTTTTCAGCACTGGCTGCTGCCAAATGACCATTGAACAAAGCAATGCCTCTAACAACAGTATTTACGCCACAGCATAAATGAGCAGAGAAAAACACATAAATTTACAAAGACAAGGCACATGTACAGTCTCCTATGACTTAGCTTGCAGAACTCAAAAAGGAACTGCAATGCTAGGTTTTATCATTTAAATTCAACCCATTCTATATACCATGGTACAGTTTAACTCTCTGAGGCAGCAGATGAAGGTCAGGAGGCGGAAGGGACGGCTGCCTCCCAGCTGGCAGGTCAGTTGTTACTTCTGCAGTGGCAAAGGATGACTCATGGGAGGTGCATCCTGAACCCAGTCATTTAGAGCAAGGCATGCAGAAATGATCTGTGCTTTTATGAGCCGCTCAGGCAGTGCTGTCATGGAGCATCCTGGAGAGGACAGGCAGATGCTGGCACTAAGAGCCACTTCTACCATTGAGATTTCTTAGGCTTGTTATCCTGCCATGACATATTTGAGAAACACCTAAGCAGTTTTATTTCATTCTTGTGTTACAAACTAAAGACAATGTCATATTTAGAAGAAGAAAAAATATCCAACTGGTATAGTCTTTATTTATTTATCCATACATGTATAAGTCATACACCCTAGTTTATATACTTCTCACAATAGATTTTGATTTGGGAAGTAGAAGGGCAGAAAAGAGGACTAGTGGACAACCTAACAATCAAGAATAATCATCAAAAATATCCAACTTGCTCTAATGGGAGTTGATAAACGTATTGCCTTTTTCAGGCCAGGGGTATTTTCCAAATGGGAGAAGTTTTGTTAGTGAGGAATCTGTTTGGCCAGCTCTGTCTCCTAAAAATTGCCAGACCATTTGGCAGAAAAAGGTATTCTTTAGCTTAACTTAAAAATAAATCCCTCAGATCAACAACAAAGAGGGACTAGGGCACCGCAGTTACACACTGAACCCTAAAGCCCTAGAGCCTCACCTCCATTGAACACTGACCTTAGATCTTTGCAAATCATTAAGCAAAGATCCAGTCACCTTTATGTTAACTGTTTTGGTATCTTCTCCACAGGAGCATTCTTTTGGTTCAGACCTTACCACTAACTCATTACCTCCATATGGGAGAAGAAAATAGCTTTTTGCCTTGCGAAGTAGCTTATAAATCTTTCCTCCCTCCAGTGGCTTCAAACACCTGGCTCTGCTTACTACCCAAACCACTAACCCAATGCTGCCTCTTGCCTCATTCTCTCCTACACTATAAAACCTTCCTACTTTATCTCTCACCCTTCTCTCATAACTACTCCTTAATGGGTACCAGGTGGCTTCATAGACAGCTGAGGCAGACTCTTCCTATCACAGACATTAACTCCTTCCTCACTTTGCTTAACATTTATGTTATATGGGTTTGGTTATGTCATCCCAGGATGAGAACAAAAACAGAACAGGGGAACTGGGAAGCAAGAAGAAAGGTTACCATCCTTTTTCTTTCTGCTCCAATAAAATAGAGCTGCTGTGTAGGCTGTGCAGCATAGTAGATGGAGGAGCACAGCTAAAGGCAAGAGACCTGCCCTCTGTTCTCAGTCCTATGACTGTGCACAACCCTGTCAGTAAGCAAGAAGAACAAAATACATGCTCAAATATTTCCTGATTACAGGAAGAGCAGAGCAATAAGGCTAAAAAATATTTTGCTATTGTATTTATTAATTGTAGTAGCAGTACAGGAGCTTGTCACTGTTAAGATCTCTGCTAGATAAGATGTTCCTGCCCTGAAAAACTTGCAGTCTGAAGAGACAAAACAAAAATGTTCAAGAGGAACAGAGACTTGATAGGCCTAGATCTAATTCACTGCCGACAACAGTGAAGAGTCAAAACTGCAGCAGTAAATTCAGTGATTAACATAACATAAAATATTCTCATTTAAAATATCTTGATTAACAATAACAACAAAAGAGGAAAACAAATTAATTGGATTATAAAACATTAAATATATACTTGGAATTGTTAATAGATTGTAAATGAGATATTATGTCTTATAAAAATACACATTTTCAAGTTCCAATCATACTTATATATTCACAGGTGCTTTGCAGAAAAGTCTTCTGGACTTTTCTTGAAAGATTGGACTTTTTCTTGAAAGATTTCTTGAAAGAATCAATTTATTTTTTATTTATGACCTGTAGCTGGCATAATTGGGAAAGAAGTTGCTGACACCTTCATTAACCTTCTCTGGTTCTGTCTAAACATGGCATTTTCTTTCTGTAATGTTCCACCCTGATTTTGTGATCCTATGTCATGGCTAATTTTAGCCCTCTCAAGTGAAAATGCCACTCTCATTGGAGCATCTTTACATCTGTTTAAAGACTACAAGGATGATCAGACATTCTTATAACAACTGATGCATATTTAAAAATCTCCCCAAAACCATAGAAAGGACACTCTCCTAGAAGTTAAACCGAATTAACAAAGCTTAGCTTCAAAACTTGTCTATGACAAAAAAGATAGTAAATTACAAACGAACTCTACTTGTAGCTACAGTGAGCATTTAGTCAAAGTTGTTAATATATATAGAAAGTAAACATCCACTTGGTAAGAGATTCGACAGGGAGACTGCTTGTGGCTTTCTCTTGCTGTGGTTCCCAACCCTTGCTGACTCATCAGCTGAGCAGGCTGTGGACAACATCGTGTTTTCCTTTCCATACCAAACTTGATTTTTTTTTTTCCCCTCTTTTTCTCTGGATGGATGTGAACATGGCAATAGAGTTGCTATTACAGTAACTATAGTTACTACTACAAGGGATTAAAAGACACTGTTCTGCTGGTTAGAACAGTGTTTTTTGGCTTTGGCTTGGTGAAAAGGATCCATCTGCTTGAGAGATCACCTCTTTTCTTGTGTGAATCTGTCATTGCAGCAGTTAGGTGAGGCTAACATGCTGAAATCTGCTTGCCTTAGAAAGTACCAGGCCACTGACAAGCCACTGTCTAGTACAGACTCTTATCTTGAAACATGTTTTGTCTTTGGTTTGAAGACAACCAGGCAACCACATCTATCATTTCGCTCAAGCAAATTGTGAAAATCTTTTTTTTTTTCCCTTTGGTTTTAGAGGGAACAGGGTGAAAGATATGTGGTAAGGCAAAAATTATTTTTGTCTTTCTTTCTTTCCTTATTTCTGTCTCCTGCCCGCACTCCTTTTGTGTTTTTCCTTGTCCTTGATGATATTTTGAAACAACTAGTGGAAGTAAAATGGCTGGATTTTTGTTTTAATGTTTTCAAATACTTGGAAAGATCTCCTGGAAGTTCCATTATTTTGTATAAAATCAAATAAAGACAGAAATAATATACAGCTCTCCCCTACATGCTATTTTCCAAGACTGAAAATATACTCATGCTAAAAAATGTGTAGAGTTTTGAGGGATGAACAAAGTAAATTGAAAAAAAAAACAGAAATAATTTAGTTAAAACTGATAACCTGATACTGCAAGAGAACAAAATAGTGTGTGTTCCTTAGATAAAGCTTTGTAAATATTGGCAAGATTATTATTATTTTTTTTCTCTACCTTTGTGTCTTGCTGTGTATTAGCTAACACCCTTAGCTGGAATTTCATTGGGTGGTTCCTCTGGAGAATATTTCTTTTACCAGATATCCCAAGCTAACTTTTTGCTCTGAGTCAGAGAATTTCATTGTAGCAACCCAGTATAGCACCTTGCTTAGGCTTCCCTTTACTGAATGATTGTGTTGGAGAGGTATGGCCAAAAATCCACTCACTGTCTGCCAGTCCACTTCCTAAATATTATCATTTCCCATCACATGATGTTCTGGTATCCAGGTATCTCACAAAGGAATTCAAAGGGAGAGAGGAGGGATCCTTTTTCTCCTGGCCAAGGAGGCTTACAAGGATGTATGGCTCAAGCTGCACACTACAGATGGCTACAGAAGGAGTCTAGTGGTTTCTATTAAAGCATAAGATTAGAACTATGGCCAGTCTTCAGGGTTAATTGATTCCTTAGAAAGTACTGGGCCTCCTGACTGATCAGAGACCAAATGGCACAACATGAAAAAAAATGACATAATGCATCTTAAATCAATTCTTTCTGAAATGACAATTGCTATTTAACAAAAAAAGAAGTCTGCCTTTGTGTGGTTAAAGGAAGCTGGATTTATGTGCACTTGTATAACCTTTATTAATGAGTACCAGATACTTCTGGGACTGAAAGGTCAGTATTCCAAAAAGAGGTAAAAATACGAAGAAAATCTGGCTCACTTGTGATAACAGCTACTCACCAACACTGCATTGCATCACTGAGCTGTTAGCCAAGACATATCTTTTATTTAAACCTGCAAATGAGCTTAAGGTTTGAGTAGTAAAGTTTCTTTTGGTGAAATGAAAGTGTATTTCCACCTAATTCCAAAGATGTTTAGTGTCATATATAACATTTACTGGATCATCAGCAAAGGGGACCCAGAAAACATTGTGGTTTGTGGAGGAAAGAATGAAAAAAAGGGTGAATATTCTGTGTTAAAATACTTTGTATTTTCACACACACACAAAACACCCTGAAAATGAAATTTTCTGGCTCAACATTCAGTACATGATCGGTGAACAAATGCTGAAATGCTCAAAACAGAAGAAATATGTTTTCACTCCACAGTTAGAAAGGCCACATGCAATGGGCTCTTCCCAGGTGCTTCCCACAGATGTTAGAGAATTGCCGTCCAACCCAGACCAGCAAGCAATGAGAGGAGAGGGTATCACTTCCCAAATTGTCCTGGTTGTGTCCTCTTCTTCTAGACTGCTGCAGATGCTGAAAGGATCTGTGTAGCTGTGAAAATACTTGCTCTGCTTTGTGTTGAAATGTAACCAGATGTAGAACAGTGCTGAACATCTGTTGTTTCTGGGACTTTGAGTGTGCACACAGAAGAGAATTTTATCCTTAAAAACATACAGCTTAAAAAATGCATTTGTTTTCCTGGAATACATTAAAAATACATATCAATAGCCATATTTTTTAGAACCGTCAATATAAAGCAAAGAATTAAAACTACAGTCTATAACATCGTAAATAATAAGCTGTTTTCCTTGCAAAATAAAGGAATCCAGACTTCAAAATAATTTCAAGAGAAAAAAAAATCAGTCCTCCATTACAGCAAAACATCAGTAAATCTTTAGCTAAAGATGATATATTTTCAATATCCAGAGTATAATCAAGAAAAAAAAAAAAAAAAAAAAAAAAAAAAGAAAAAAAAAGTATTTTCAAAAACTAACATTACACATTTTTAAAAGGGAGTCACCTATTTTTACCTACCAAGACTAATAAATTATAGCATCTGAATCTCATCTACTCTGTGCTACTACAGAAAAATGATGGAAGAGGGAAAAACATGTTTCTGCAGTAAGGGAGCTGGATAAATTAAAGAAGACACGTGCTTGCATATGACCTCAGATGAACTGGCAGCACGTAAACTGCACTCCTATGAAACACCAAGTACTTCTACGACCTGACAAAACTGTGTCTTTAAATTTTATGCACAAAACTATCTCCTGTCAGTTAAGGTCAAGCCGTATTAGCCATCCGCCCTCTTTACCTACATGGACAGGCACTCAACTCCCCACACTACAGCACACTGTGCTGCTGTTTGCTTGAGCAGCTGCTTCTTTTCTTGATGCTTTGCTGCAGCTGGGAGACCCAGTAAGTGAGAGAAAATCCTGCTGGTGTTTGCCCCCGTGACGTGGTTGTTCTTGGTCATTGGTGCCTTCGAGGAGTGAACTCCAGGGTCACAGGCCGGGCTTGGGGACGCTCTTGTTTCCTGTGCTTGCAATATTTACTTGCAGTTGACAAGTCGGTCTTTCCAGCAGGATGTAGCTGATGTGGGAGTTGCACAGCACAAAGTGCACTCAGTAATTTAAGCCAGTCCTGGGTAAGGCTTCTGAAAGGAAACATGAAGCCTTGCATTTAACACACTTATCACCAGCAAAGCGTTCATGAGAACAGAATGACAGCTCAAGGGCTGCCAGTGACTGTGTAGCTGGGTAGACGGGCTGCTGTGACTTGAAACAAATGAAAAATATACTCTTAATAGTGCATAGACCTTTCACTCAAGTGCTTCAGCCTCTGGCTGACTTCTGCCCACAGTTCTACATCAAGGCTAGATGCTGCAGAGCCAGGAAAAGAGACTGTGAATTCCAGTGAGTGCAGAAAGAGGGGTCCAAATCCCAGCTGAGCAAGCTGATATGCTGTATGTATCTTGAGATATTTCATCACCTACTTTTTGGCTTCTCAGGCAAGTCTATGAGAATTGACATGGAAAAAACATATTTTTCTATAAGAGAAAATTCTCTTCTGTGAAAACGTGCTATTGGTAGTTAGTGCTACATTTGCATCTTCTATGTCTCACCTATACAACCTTTATTGTCCCAGTTACTACCTCCTTAAAATAAGTGACCATTTAAGTAAAATTTTAATTACAGCCTAACTCTTCTGAGAAAAAGGTAAATGGATAGAAGACAGGATACTTCTTTTCTTCAGTCTGACTTGCCTTCATGCATTCACTGAGAGTAGTAGCCAAATAGGCTCCTTTTCAGGGTCTGACCTGCCAATACATTAAAGTCACTATCCTCTCTAACCATATTACAATTTTGAGCCATTTTCAGATAAACACACCTGTTTAAACAGTGGAACTGCCTCTCACAGAGGGTTTTTGCAAGACTTGCAGGCTTTGCTGAGCTATAAATAGTCTCATGGATTATTTAGGTATTAAAGGTAGGCCTGTGCTGGAGCGTTTTGCTGAATCGGGTCTTGGCTGGGGAGAAGAGAACTTATCTTATGCTGGTTTTATGGCTTTTCTCTTTAAGATGTACCATTATACAGAGGGACTAATTTCAGGAAGATTTCCACCCACTCCTTAGCTCTCCCTGCCCCTCAAGAACCACTCTCCTCATCTAAACTGATTATCTAGGAAGTCCCAGGACAGTCATCTAAAGGTGATGGACTTAAAGCTAGCCTGGACAAAGACATTATCTAGCTCCTAATACTTACAACAAAGGAATTCAAACTAGCTTCTTCTGAAATGATAGAAAAAAATTAAAGTTACATCTGCAGAGCAAATGTGTGGAGATTTTCAGAAAGGGTATTGATCGCTATGATGAATAAAGTTCCAGAGAAACTCATAGAAAGGCAACTGCATGAAAGACCACGTAGGTCTCATAGGTTTCAAAAGCATAGCGTAAAGACCACGTACTTTTCTAAGTAGGAAAGTTAATATCTTTCCCTTCCCTAACCCACCCCCTGTTGTAGCAACTAATCTCAGAAAAATGTGCCCCTGAAGGTTGTCACTTTTCTGTGTTTTCTTCCATATCTTTGATAGTGAAGAGTTCAGCCGTGTCTTAGATAGACCGTCTGTTATTTCTTTTCTCTCAAATTTTATTTGTTTTAATCAAATGTAAACCTACACTCTGTCTGGTTTGCTAAGGCAGCTGCTCCCTTGTGATTGACGACTTTCAACTTTCATGTTTGCATACCTGTGGCTGATGCCTCCCATCCTGCACAACATCAAAGGGAGGCGGGGAGCACTGGCATCTTTTTTTCAGGGATTGTGTTTTCTGTGCTCAGTTGAGCTGAAAGCCCTGCACTTGGTGAGTTCTCTCCCTGCGTATGTGCACTCCATGAGTGAGCCCATCTTTCCACCTGCATCCTCCCACACAGAGAAGATTGCCTGATGTTGGATGGGTTCTTCTGCTTTCATCTGCTGATGTCCACAAGATAAGGGCTGGCACATGACAGTTTGTTATTCTTCACTAAGCCTTTAATTGCATGTAACACATTTCTTAGAGGTGGGCTAATATGGGGGTGAAGATCTGAACTCTGTTCAAAGACACAGGTCACACTGTAGTAACTGAGCTTGTCAAGGCCTGTGCAAATCAGACTGGAACATGACATAAAGTGAACTGTGCATTGCTTGTGTGCCCAGATGCTGAGACGAGATCTCCAGGAAATGTCAGGATCACTTTTTTATTTATATTATGGCAGTGCCTCAGGCCTCAGACAAGACTGAATGCTCATGTCAGAAATAATACAAACATGCAAGGAGTGTCTGCCACGAAAGCCTTAAAAGCTAAGTAGGCATAACAAAGAAGATAAGGAAGAAAGGAAATCCTGCTTCTATGCTCACATGCTATTTTAGGAACATAGGATTGGAAGGGACAATCTCAGTCATAAGCAGCCCTGGCAGCCAGATGTGTAGGTGTCCACAGACCTTCTATTTCAGAAAACTAAAGTACTGCAGTTCAGCATATGTGCCTAAAGTATCCTTAGTTTGAGTAACAGGAGTCAGGATAACTTTGCCTGAAATTTGAGGGGAAAAAACATCTGTTCTCTGGGTGCAAAGAATCTTATGGGTGCAGAAGCCCAACTGGAGTGAGAAGAATAACTATACTTTCAGTAGAACAGAGGTGTCATGTAAATGCCGATTAATGTAGAGTATCTCAGCATAATGAATCATAGTTCTGGAACTAGGAACCTTCCCTCTAGATTTTTCTATGCTGTTACAATACTTAACTCCCTTCATTAAAGGATTGCCTTTGCAATTAAACAACTTGACCAACTGTTCAGAAAAAGGAAGTTTGTGAGAGAATGCCCATCCAGTTCTTTAATCACAGTATCACTTTCCCTTGGAAAAATATCCTGAAGTCTTGGTCAAATTCAGACCCACTTGATTTTCATATCAACTTAGGCTCTTTCAGCATATCATTTACAAAGACAATTTAATAAAATGTTATATTTCACTACAAAAGTTTTAAAGTATATCTGTGATATGTAGTTGATAATACAGTTATAACCAGAGAGACTTGGAAAGCATTGCTAGTGTCCCATAAACTAGGATACTGATTTTAAAATCAGGAAATCAGTGGTTGAGGATAAATACATGACCTTCCTATTTTCTCTGCCACTAGAGTATTAGGGTTCAGCATCAGGTTTTGGCAAGGAAATCAATGAGGTTTGCCTAGTTGTAAGTGGAAAGATTTTGGCCTAGATTTTATTTTTTCTGTAATCTGATGTTTTCCTTTGAAACTAACATGATGCAAAAAATATATTATGTGGGAAAGGAAACCAGTCAACTCTTGGTCATCTCTCCAAATCTGGTCCAGACCATCTCTGATTAAAAGCCTTTTACACCTTCTGATGGCTGCTTCAGTTTATGAGAAGCTGGAAGTCTTGGCTGAATTCTGAGTGAAAAAAGCTAGGTGAAGAACTAGCTCTTGCTAGTCAACCAACCACAAGACCAACCGACCACTGCAAACACCAGAAATATGCACTCTCTCAAGTGTGTGAGCCTTCAGACTTACTGAGAATACTGACTTCAGACTTCAGACTTACTGAGAATAATATTCACTTGCCCTCTCATTGCCCTTACTGGACTTCTTCTGAGATAAATATTTCTGGTTTCCAAGACTCTGTTCATAAACATAAACTTCACTTTACATTTTATAAAAATACAGAAAAAAAAAAAAAAAAGAAATTCCGAGAAACCACAAAGAGAAACCCAGAGAGCATGATACCAGAAGAGAAAACATAGCATCTCCACATGAATATTGGTCTTGGCAGTGCAATATAGTATCACTGATCTTGTTAAAATATCTAGAATTGCGATCCCATCAGTGCTATTACCTGTAGGAGAGGAGAGAGACAGAAAGGAAAAAAGTTCCTGGCATAGTTCAGAAAGACAAACTGTCAGTGGTATTGTAATAGATAGAGGTAGAAGTTTTAAAATAGGGATCATCTGACTCCATTTTATCCATCTAAAAGTTAGAAGTCAAGTCCAAACAAATCACATCATCTGCCTGCACATATGATGGAGCGAAAACAGGAATTTCCAGATTGTAGTTATCCTATTCATCATAAATGTGAGTTACTGTCATGAAGGGCCAGGTTCTAACCCTTGAATATAGCAGGAGCCTAAATGTCTTTTTATTTTTGAAAAATGAATCCCACACTAAGTGTCTTTGACATTTCTTTGTGCCTATAGCAGTTACCAAAAGACTAGCTATATAAAGTAGGTTCAACTGTACCGTAAGTAGCTTAGCACAGCAAAGCATACAGTCATTCCTGCAGAAATGGAATGAATAGCCACATCTATAAGACTAGGAATCACATCCTGGAAGGTAGTGATGCTGACATGGATTTCATGTTCCTTAGTAAGTAATATATGCTCTGTATGTGAGAGAGCAACTGGAATGCATGGAGCTCAACCTGGGAGTGGATGATGAGCGGGTGGAGAGCTTGTGGGTAAGGGTTAAAGGGCAGGCCAACATGGGAGACACTGTGGTGGGTGTCTGCTACAGGCCACCTGACCAGGAGGAGGCGGCTGATGAGGCCTTCTACAGGCAGCTGGAAGTTGCCTCACGGTCGCAGGCCCTGGTTCTCATGGGGGACTTTAACTTCCCCGACATCAGCTGGAGAGACAGCACAGCGAGGAACAAACGGTCCTGGAGGTTTCTGCAGTGTGTCGATGACAACTTTTTGACGCAGGTTGTGGAGGAGCCGACGAGGAAAGGTGGGCTGCTGGACCTCGTACTGACAAACAGAGAGGGCCTTGTTGGAGATGTGAAGGTGTGGGGCAGCCTTGGCTGCAGTGATCA
>VZSG01000734.1:0-15445 GCA_013398315.1 Nothoprocta pentlandii
TGTCCTGTTGCATAAAGGAAATTATCTGTGGGGTGTAGTGTGTCAGGAGTAATATGATGGATGCTTTCTTGCTGGCATGATATTGCTGACAAGGCAATAGAAATTGACTTTCACTGTAGAGGAGAACCTCTTTGAAAGAGGAACAGATGATTCTTTCAGCATCTCCAGCTGAGTTAAGACTGACAACAGTGCTAGCTTGGAGATCCTCTCCACATATACTGCTTTTTTATGCTTCAAGGCAGGGGTGGTACTAACAACTCGAACACACCCTTCTCGAGCAATAATTCTCAGGCTCCAAGAACTTCCTTCCTAACTCCTGGATATTGCTTTGTAAGACTTTGTGCTAATCCGTGTAGGATAAGATCTGCTATGGATTAAGGAGAAGGTTGTAGGCACATCAAAACCAAAGGGGTTTCCTTTAAGGGGTCTATGCATTTTCTGCACAGCAGCTCGATTGGGAAGCGTGTCGTCAGAAGAACAGAGATTCACTCAGCACACCAGGGATAAGGGAAATGCTGAGGGAAGCACGAAGCGCTTCCCCCAGTAGCTCTCACTGCTTGCAAGGAGGCTTTCTCAACACGTGCATGTTCTGCTTCTCATCTCCCTTTACTTCCTCTCTTTCCTCAGGCACTGTTGGAGACTGGAAAAACCTCATGACAGTAGCACAGAGTGAAAGGGTGGATGAAGTTCTGAAAACGAAAATGGAGAATCTGCCCATGAATTTCATCTGGGATATTAACGATAAGATATAGGTTGCTTTCCTGGGTCATCATCCTTTGCTGTTCATAGCAGATGGAAATACTGGAAGTATTGGAAGAACTAGCCACAAACAACTGGAAATAAATTTCCAGCTACATTACAAAAATACAAGTTCTATTACGTCATTCACAAAACATGACTTGTCCAAGGAAGCATCTGTTATACCAGTTACCAGTTTGTGGGTTTACAAGCTATTTCAGTCAATTTTCTTAGTAAACTACATCTTCTTTCCTGCATGTCTGCTTTTACTCTCTGTGCTTTAAGACCATTCTTGTAGAGAATCAAGCAAGAACAGATCTTTTTTATTGAACATTGCTAATAATTTTCTTAATTATTTCTATTGTGTTTTGAGCGTTTTCTTTAGCAGAATTGTAAATATCTAATCGGAAAGTAACATTGACTAGCCCTGATAATATATGCTGATATAAGCCCTGGTATGCTTTCAAATGATTGATTTCATTTTTCCTTGGTAAACTGCAGATACTCAAGTGTTTATTGGTAAAATGGTCTTTATGTTACTTCAGATTCTCTGATATTTTCTATTGACTGAAAAACTTCATTGCATTGTTCACTATGCTTTTTTAGATCACGTTCATCAGTATGCTGCTTTATATTTTGAGAAAAAAAAAAGTCATATCAATAGCGATTTTCCAGTGGAGAAAAACAAAAACAAAACAAACATACCCTCTCATTTGTCCTTGATTATTTGCCAGCCCTGTTGATGTAAAAGACTCCCACCTCTCCATGAGTACTGCCTTACACACGCATTGACTCACAACACTGGCCTAACTTGGTGGTGGTGCAACTCCAAGGGAGCTCTTCTGTGGGATACCTCTGAGAAAACAAGAGTAAAGATGCATGTCAAGAATTCTTCTATCAACAACTCTAAACACATTTGCAAACAACTCCATTCCTCCCTCACCTCTGGTCTGTGACATATTCATGATTCCAGACAGTAATGAATTCTACACCATTTGCAAAGGGAGGTCTAAGTCCTGCATTTTTTTTCTCAAAAAATCAACTCCACCTGTTGAAACCCGCTTGCAAAGTAGAACTTTAGACCCTCTCTGTACACACATCAATGAATTTCTAAATCTCTAGCATTTTTATTCCTCTAATAATCACCCACCACTTTCAGCACAACCTAGTTTGGTGGGCAGAGAGAAAGGTGATTGTTTGGAACAAAATGCTTCTTCCTCAACTTTTTTTTTCCCTAAATACCAACTGCTGTTACTGCCAGGAAAGGCAAGTCTTCAACACTCAGCCCCGTTTCGAAATACAAGATCTACACCTTCATACTAGGGTTGAATGCTTTCAATTGCTATTGAATCATTGTGCTCAGAAACACACCAGGGCTGGACAGTTTCTAAATTCAAAAACCCTAAGCCATTGATTCAGCATGACAAAAGCATCTAACTTTGTTTTTCTCATAAAACTATGTAAAAATACAAAATTTCCCTAGAGCTCACATGCTGGCTTGGGATCAGCTATTTCTTCCCACTTTCAATCCAGCTGTTTCAGCTTTCTGATACAGGCTAGCTACCTTTTTCCTGGTCAAAATTAATTAACGTAGAGCTTGACCTGTTCTAACAAAAGCTGCTGCTGTGAAGACAAAAGAGACTTTGTATAAATAACTTGTAAGAATAATAGTTTTATGTTGGCAAGTGGAACAATCAGGTCATCTTCTTTCTGTGAACTTCATATCCCTGATAAAAAGAAAATAAAAAGCAACACAAACTTGTATAATCTGCGCAATCACCATGCCCCTAGACAGGCGAGTTTGGACTTCCCCAAAGGTACCAGGGAACTTTTTCCTTTGTACATATTTACATTGGCCACAGAAAAGGTAAAACTAGTTCAAAGTCAGAAGCTTAACGTATGCTTTTGCTGAATTTGCTTTAAATAGCAGAACTAGTTAATAAAAGGACCTTGATTTTGCCCTTTTTCCAGTGGGAGGCTGTATCTGCAAGTCCCATTATAACAGTAAACAGCCTCAATTAAACCTCAATACAACCACAATAAAATAATAAAAACTGCATACACATACATACATACATCACAATGTGGACCTCAGGAAATACACTATCAGCTGCAGAAAACTTTACCAGCATTCAGGACAGAAAGTAGCACTGAGTTCAAGGCAGTAAATGCAAATTACTTCACAAAAGTACCTATGAAGTAGGTACTGCTTTTATACCTGAAAAGCAGCTCTTCTGCCTCTCCTCATCAAACCTGGTTGAAAAATACTTATTAAAAAGGTACTTCAGCACCTCATATTCTGCAATGCAAGGCTTAGGGCAGTTATATAGGGCAGTTTTTTCCTTCAGTATCTAGTATCTCAGTACCTTGGATCCAGACACAGTCCAAACTTTGAATTTATTTCAGCAAGTTAAAGTAGAGATCCATAGGACACACTGTAGCCTGCTGGTTCAAAATCTCCTAGGAGAAAGATTGAAGTTGAATATCCCAAAGGAATAAGTTTCCAGTTCTTGGCCAAAACTCTTGAGGCACTGACTCATAAAAAAGAGAAAAAAAAAAGGGGGGCATTTCACTGACAATTATGCATTTTGTGGCACCTTGGTGTGTCCTGAGACCTCGTTCCCGCAGCACCCTGGTCTGGTGGGCACCATCCTTGGGATTCTAACAGAACTCAGGCACCACCCATTCAAAATGCTCAGCGTGGTCAGGACTAAAGCAGCTCTGGTCATAGAGCAGAGAGGCAACTCGTAACGATCACCCTAAACATGTTACGTTTTAAGCTTGAGGCTCGCAAGTTTAAAAGGATACAAACAAGGTTGTCAGCAGTATGATTCTGACCTACTAAAACTCTATAAAAGTTATTTCTCAAGTCTAATCCAAAGCGTCTAAATAGATTTAAAATATCTCACCGAAACTTCATCCACCAAATAGAATAAGCTTCTTTCTCCACTCACTTCAACAAACCAAATCAGGTAAATGGAGTCAGGTCTGCTCTCCACCAAGTTCCCCTTTATTCCACAGCAGGAAATCCCTAATAAAACCAAATAAGCCTAAAACTCACAAGGTCATTCAGAAGTTCTGACCAAGCAACTGAACCCTGTTTTAAAGGCTTAGGAGAACGAACCTTTTAAGCACTATTTTGTCACTTCAACTCTTACTATTTCTTCTAATTTGAAATACCGGATGCAAGAATTTCTTAACAGTAAAAAACCCATCATATTTTCATATTTTAATTCCTTTGGCATTGGTTTAGCTTTTCAAGTTAGGCACCCTCTGCATGAAAAAAATATCAATATATTAATCTGACATGAGAACAGAAAATCCGACTAACCTAGAAATACCCTTAGTGAGACAAAGATCACTTTTTTTTCCTATTCAGGGAATTCTTCTAAGTGGCACAGTTTCAAATTATTTTCAGATTTTTTTTTTTTGTAATTTCACAATATTCTTGTTTTCAATACATCTTTAAAGAGAACTATTGCACTTTTTCCATGAAAAAAAAATGGTAGATTTAAACATATATGGTTGACACTGCTAAACAACCTTACAAATTGTTTTGCACAAATGAGCTAAGACTTTGCAAATTAAAATTACTATTCAGGCCTGAATACCATTTTAAAGTGTGTTAGCAACTACAGAAGAAGCTGGATATAGACACCCTGAAACTTTCAATCCAACTTTCAATCAGGTATCTTTGGAAAAATAAGGTTTCATCTCATACTAGCTCACAAGCTTTTAAACATACAAAGGTAGCTCTGCTGGAGCAGAGATGCTCCTTATTACTCTATGAACATATGTTATCATTAAAATTTCAATTCTTGTCTGAAGTTCTTAGTAGCCAAAATTAAAAAGATCTAATAGAGGAAGTCAAGAACAAAGAGACATGGTCATGGTTTTATAAAAAAACTACAGCTTACTGTAAGACTACTTAATCTATTAGAAATTTATGTTTATTCCTCTTTAATACAAAAGGCTACTGAATTCTTAAATCTGATCTAAGTGTACCATTTCCAGAGCTATATGAGCAGAAAAATGTTACAAATCATTAAATGACTTCTGGGATGAAAGTCATCTTCTTCAATATGGGAATTCCAAATGCTAAAGTTCATAAACCTGTCTGCCCTGCACGTACTTTATTGCTTTAGTGAAACTCTGTTTTGAAAGGCTCAATCCTGAGCACTTAAAGCAATCATACTAAAGCATTTCGAAATTAGTCACAGTCTTTTCCATCAGGGACGGGCCTGCTGGTTGTTTGGAGAGGTGCTTTTTGAACTCTTCATCCATATTTTCATCCTTCTAGGGGTGCATCACCATGTTCCCAAATGCAGCCTGTGTAATCACCAATGCACTTCCTGCAGGGCTTGGTTTTTGGGTTTTTTTGGAGGTGGCAAGGGTGGGAAGAGTCTATCAGCAAACTATCAGCTCCACTGGCAACTCTGTAGACCAATTATCAGAAGGATTAACAGCCACAAATTGATTTGCACCTTCACTTTATGTCACATGAAGGCTTTCACAAGCTGCTAACACCACTCTTCTAAAACAACTCCCTTTACATTCAAACCTACACGTATGAAAACTAACATGATATTCTGGATTGTCATTTTGGCCAAATCATACAAATCATACAGCATGTTCACAGAGTCTGTTCTCAGGCAAAGTGTAATTAAAGCCAAAAGTAAATTTGTGTACTTTTTGCATCAAAATTAATTGACACACAAGTTCCAATGAAGCAGAAAAACAAATTTTTTCTACCCCAATCAACCAAACTTTTAAAAGCGACTTCTGCCCATTCAGATTTCCGCTCCACCCCCCTAAAACTGAATTAGTGGTTTTGAAACTATTACCCTTATCATGCCAGGGTTTTAACTCTAATAGTAGGCAAATGTATCTCATTTAACTTAACAGGCCTTTCACCTTATTCAAAGGTGACTATTGCTGCCTATTTACAGCTGTTCATAAATATGACAGGTTGAGGCTCAAAACTGACCTTTTCTAGAAGCGTTATAGAATTCTACACACACAAAAAAAAGATTAACTGCATATGTTGTGATCCCTTTTATTCACTGAAACTGCCCGTATCTGGGGCAGCTCAACTTCCCATCCTAAGTGGAAGATAGCAGAAAAGCTGCTCAGTCTTCAAGTGCAGGTGTTTAGTACTTGCTCTAATATCTTTCCATCTTGCTTGTTGTCATGTCTCTTCAAAAGACAGATACTGAAGTGGGAAGGAAAAAATAAAGAAGAAACAGAAGTGTGTATTTTCAGACAGATCAACATCCCTCGATTTTCTCATTTGAAATATTAAAGTCAATTTATTTATGATGAAAGTCATCAGAAGAGCATTCTCCTGCATTTAAAATATTTTTCCTTTGAAAAAAAAAAGAAAGAAATCCAACGCACTCAAGGTACAACCACAGATGCTGTGGCTTTGCTGCCTGTCTCTCTTCCTTACAAATGTCCATATCAATGACATATCCAGTTCAAAAAAAGTCTAATCACTATCTAAATTAACAGGGTTGTAGTCAGGGTCATCCTCTTCATCTTCCAACTCTAAATCATCCATTTCTTGGAATAAAGATTCATCAACCTCCACACTGTTTCCAGCTGCAAGGAAAAGAAAATAATTTATTTTCCATACAAGAAGAAAGTACCTGAACAACAACAACAAAAAGCCCACAACCGTGTCTTACTCATTCTTCAACGCATGTATCTGTTAAATTACTTGGCTTTTAGATGTCCCTGCTGGAGCAGGGGCTTGGACTAGATGATCCCTAGAGGTCTCTTCCAACCTTACCCATTCTGTGATTCTGTGACTCTTATATGTCTAAAGGGTATAGAAAAAGAAAAAACTGTATTTTATCTTTTTACAACTAAAGTGAAGCTTTTCCCTCACACCAAAAACCCAGTAAAGAGAAATGTGATACAAGACCTCAAAGTCCATGGAAAAATGAAAGCTAGCATTCATAGATCGCAGAAACAGAGAACTTTTTTCCTACCTGTTTTCAGGGTTAGAGCTCAAACGCAGAATAGCTGTCACAATTGTCACAATCACAGAAACTTTTATATTTTTTTTAAAAAAAAGAGTTGTGCACCATATATACAGTGGTGTGCGTGTGTGTGTACATATCCCTCTCCAGCTTTCTAAACAACTTAAAGTTTGTTTAAATATCAAATACCGTTAAATAGCCTAAAAATTAATAGTAATATTTAGACTGTAACATTAAAGAATAATTAAAGCAGTCATTAACAATGTAGTTAGCTCTTCAAGGCTCTAACTACTATGCTCGAGAACATCTGGCTAGCTCCAAAGAGAATATTAGATGTATGCTGGGATTTTCTTTCTCTTTCAATCTTCCTCCTTTGCTACTGCCCAGTTTAAGGCTCTCCAATCTTGCTTAACCTCCAATTTCATTTTTTAACTTCTTGCATATATTTAGGTTGTATTGTTCTGTTCTTAGGAATCAATTTTCCATACACACCTCAATGTTACTAATTTTGTATACAAAAATAAATATTAATATATTCTTAAAGCAACTTTTCAATAAAAGCTCTGAATATAAAGATTTATGTACATAAATACATACAAGAACAAGCTAAGGAATACTAGGCAGATAGAATTATTCTTTATAAAGTATTTTCTTCATAAGCAAAGTGAAAGCAAGCAACTACGGAAGATAAGCACTAATATTTCCAAAAGAAGAGATTTCAGATTTCTATTGAGGCTGAAAGTCTTAAAAATAAGCTAAAGCTTTGTATGGTCTTTCACATTTTCCCTGGAAAATACGAAAACTAAGCAAGGGAAAACCTTCAGGGTTTTTCAATCAATTACCGACTGATTTGTGCATGACAATAGTGACATCTTCTGGCCACTGAGAAAGTTTTTTTGCTCTGTTTTTGAAAAAGCCTTTTTAAAAACAATTTCCATCTAAAAGACAGTGGACATTATGTTGTTTCAGCTGCCAAAATTAATAATTGCAACAATCAATTACATTTATGCTAGAAAGCAAACCAGCAACAAACTGAATTTTTATCACTGATAGCAATGGAATTAAAGTTAATATACTAATAACGGGATTAAAACTAACACATTAAACCATATGAAAGTTATATGAAACAATGAAACATGCTCGCACCAACCAAAATACAGAGGTCTGTTCCTCCCTTGAGTAAGCTAAAAATTCAATGAGCAGCCCTTTTCACTTGAATATTTTGAAGAAGGGAGAGTTTAAAGTGTGTTTCAAACACATATTTACCTTCTTCCAAGAACTGAATGTCAGATGTGTCAAGATTGTGATCCATTTCAAATAGCTGTTTTCCTAGAAATTGCAAATTGAAAAAAAAATTAGCAAGGATGCTTTTGAGAAAACTAATATGTCAACATAAGGCAACAATGTCACAGGATCCTACAAACGCACAAGAAAACATTGCAAAAGATGTAGCGAAACTTTCCTAATTGAGAGGTGGGGAGGAAATGCTCACAACTTTTTCCAAGTAAATTATCCATCTTTCAAAAAAGTAATAGTAAGCACCTGTATCACTAAGGCAAGCTCCTGCCAACATGAATGGTTAGTATGCACAGGAAAACTTGTGAGACGTTTTTTACTTTTACTGGGGTTGCATAGAAAACACCTGAAATTAAGCTTATTTTTAGTTTTGTAAAAAGGAGTCATTCTATAAACTAGACTGTTAAAAAACTGCAGCACGTTAACAATTTTAAGAGTGTAAAGGCGAGAGGAAGCCTGATTTCTACTATCCCATCTTTGTAGATGCCTGAATGCATTTCCTTTAGTGTGTCTCTTTTATGCTGTACAGCTTTTTAATGAAACTACTGACAACTTACTACCTTTAAGACTTCTGTCTCTCTGTCAAATTTGATCAAAACTGGCCACAGGTTTCAAAAACTAGTGGGGAAAAAAAAGGATGAGATAACAGTAACAGAACATAATCACATGGATTCAAGGTCACAAGGATTCAAGGTCAAAATAGAGCCATATGCCAAAGCTAAACAGCAGAGAGTCCAGGAGACACTAATGTTTTTTTCTTATAAGCAGGTTCTGAGAATTTCCCCAGATTTTGCCCACTGCTTTGAGAGTTTACTTTCTCATGGACAAACTCAGATTCGCAGAGGGCAGCATTCCTAAACCCACTGCAGTGACCGCGCTTCTCCAAAAGAAGAAAGCGGAGACTACTCTTCTCAGAGTAGAGAGAACGGAGCATAGCGCCCGTATTACCTCAGTCCAGCAACACCCCAAGCTTCAACAGGCACTAGAATAGTTTGAATTCACTACAGGATCTAGTGCCATACGGCCACAGCAATAAAGGCCAACATCTGCTGGAGACTTACTGTTGCTTAACAATTCCCAAATACTTTTTCCAGGGCAACAGCAGCAGCAGGTCAAAGTGGTGCACAGTGCCACAAACCAGTAAAGAAGGTTTGGGCAACTTCAGTGATTTCAGCAGAAATCCTGAATGTAACTGCTTTGTACTTAGCCTAATATCAGCACGAAAGGCTTCAGTATGAAAAACAAGGACAATAATCCAGTAGCCAATTAAAGTTTACTTACTATTACCATCTTTAAGTGTGAAAGTCATTTGCAGTCAATAGCAAATAGCAGTGCAAAATTTTCAGGAAAAGTTCTAAGTCTTACCACTTAATTTATTTTTGCCAGCTTGTTCTTCTTCTTTCATTTTTTTCCTTTTTATTTCTAGAAGTTCTGCATCAAATTTCGCTTTCCAATTTAGGAAATTCTCAATTGTAACAGGAGTGCCATGAAATCGTTGCTAAAAAGAACACAAATCAAGGCCATAAAAACACAATCAACAGGCAAAGCTACAAGATGAACATGCTGTTCATGAAATCACAACGCTGTAGCAGCACTGCTTGCTCTGAATTACTCTCACAAATTATTCCTCATCACAAGAGAGCATACAAAAAGCATATATTCATAACTGTTTTTATCGTGGAAATTAGGTGGAAACTATTATTTAAGAAGTCCTGATTACTACTTTTGGACCTTCAGTGTTAATGTTACTAACATATAACTAGCACAGGTTATCCACAGATGGGCAGCACTTCTTAGCAGCTCATATGCACAATCTAAACTGAAACATTTCCTATTAAAGCACTTCAATATTTCTGTCTTGCTGGCAGAGAAAAGGAAGGCTTGGCTAGGTTGGGTTTTATTCCACTTCTCCACCATTTTCAGAAATGTGAACCTCCCAAGTCCCACCAATCCTTTGCTATTTTTGAGGAAGAAAATGAAGACTCAGTAGTTCTATTTCCTACAGTACAACCCCATGTACAGAAAACCATGGTGGCGAGCAGGGAGAACATCAGGTCCTGAGACTGAAGAGGATAGACAAGCAGTGGGACCTGTTTCCACCCTGTCCGGTCAGCCAACAAGGGAGAGAGGCCTCCTCAAGTCAAAGGCAGTCCTTGCACTGCATTTTCTATCCCCTTCTGCTCCCCAAACCCTCTTGGCACTTCAAACAACGGATTGACCACAGCAACCCCATTTTTTCTGGGATATCCCTGACCCAAGTTTTCAAAATGATGCTAGAAGTGACTGTGAATATGCAGTTAATCTCTGGAGAGACTGCTCTAGAAAGCTTTAAAAAATATCACTTAAATGCAGTAGAGAACGTTCAAGTTTTCAACCTCTAATTATATTAACTCTGGGCTTGTTTTTACAGCTGAGAGCTGCTCCTGCATCAAACCCATGCAGCAAGAAGTGGGACTTTTTGAGTTGCAAGCACTATTTTACATACCTTCTCTTCTTCTTCTGCTTCTAGTTCTTTCTGTTTCTTTTCTTCTTCTCTTCGTGTTTTTATTTGATCCACTATTTCATTTAATTTCTCCTGTACTGCTGAGACTAGAGTGAAGATCATTACCATTCCCAAATTTTCTTCTGCCTGCAACATAAAGAAAGCAGGCTCAAACAGAAGCAGAGTCTCAAATCTCCAGGAACTGAATGCATGCATGTATTTGGAAAGCATGATGTTGTGCCAATGTAAATAAAACAAGTGAGGCACTCTGCACCAGTTTCAAAAGCCCACTGTCAAATCCAAGTCAAAATGAGCCTGAAATGGGTGGGCAGCAAAGCACTAACAATGCTCTCTGTGTTCAGACATCAACATCTTCTGGACTTCAAGAAGGCTTTCTCCACAGATAAAACAAAGTCTACAGCAGGATCACAACTCCAAGAACTGAATACCATAGTTCTTAGATACAGCAGAAACTCAGAGCTTCTCTTCTTTTGAAAAGCTTACTTTTTAATCCCATATACATGTCCCTTTGAAGTAGGACTGTTTCCCATGGAAAAGAGGCAAAAAAGCAGTTGTTGGAAGGAAGGTTATAGAAAACACTGTAAACTGAAAAGCAGAAACATCTGTAGAACAGGTTGTGCCAATTTTGGGGCAGGAAGGACTTCTAAAGAATTCTAGAGAAGCTGATGAAATATGAGCTAGATATCATCTCAGAAAGATGGACTCAAAATTGGCTGCATTGTTGGGCTCAATGGTTGTCATCAGCGGCATGAAGTGCAGCTAGCGCCCAGCTGCTAGTGGGGTGCCCCTCTGGTTGATACCAGAGGGTTGAAGAGGTCTAACCTCTTCATTATCCCCTGTGTGATCAGACTGAATGCATTTTCAGCAAGGTGGCTGGTGATACAAAACTGCAAGGAGTGGCTGGTATACCAGAAGGTGGCACTGCCATTCAGAAAGACCTTGTTAGGCTGCAGTGATGGAGCAGAGAGGAACCTCATGAAGTTCAATAAAGAGGACTGCAAAGTCCTGCGCCTACAGAAGAATAACCTCAGGCACCAGCACAGGCCAGGAGCTGACCAGCTGGGGAGCAGCTTTGCAGAGGAGAACCTTAAGGTGCTGGTGGACAACTCATTGACCATAAGCCAGCAAGGTGCTCTTGTAGCAAAAAGAGAAAAAGGCCAATGGTACTGCACCAGGCATAACACTGCTATCAACTGAGGGAGAGGTAACTCTTCTGCTAAGGGGAAGATGGGTGAGGCCACTTCTGGACTGCTGTGTCTAGTGCTGGCTTCCTCAATAGTCAAAAAAGACAAGGATTTACTGGATCGAGTCCATGGAAGGGCAGCAAAGACGAGTAAGGAGCCTAGAGAAGCGAAGACTTCAGGGAGATTTGACCAATGTGTATTAAGTATCTGAAGGAAGGGTATGAAGAGGGTCTGGGGCCAGACTCTTCACAGCAGTGCCCAGTAACAAGATGAAAGGCAATGAAACACTAGAAAACTCTAATTTACTATGAGAGTAGTTTATCACTGGTGTAAGCTGCCCTGAGAGGTTTATGGATCCTCTACCTTGGAGATGTTCAAAACCGAACTGGACATGGTGCCAGGCAACTTGCTCTAGCTGACCCTGGCTGAGCGTGGAGGTTGGACCAAATGATCTCCAGAGGTGCCTGAAGACATAATAATGTATTTAGCGTAACAATTCCAAAATTGGAATTTCAGGTCTGAAATCTGATTGTCACTTAGCAAATGCAAAAAATCAAAATGAGTTCCTCCAGTAAGGAATAGGTTTTAAATCTGTAGGACATATCTCAGAATATAACGGACTAAAGGGATAAGTTCTGAACAATTAAATGATGTTGGTAAGAACAGAGATACTTTATTTTCCTTACCTGTTGTTCTAGTAGTTTTATTATGTTTGTGACATCATTATCTTCAAGATTCTCCTGGGAAACTATTTCATAAAGCGGAGCTTCGTCAGGATATTTTTCTCTATAGGTAAATTTAAGAGTGGTCTGAACAACTATGGGACAAAAAGGAAATCTTATGAAAACTTCATAATTTTAACTATTTTTTTTCCTATTGCATTATCAAGCTAACAATAAAAGATTTTAATATAAATTAAATAATATCTTAAAGCAACAGACATCTTACACAAAGGTTAACACTACATGAACTGATTTGAACATGATGCAACAGCAGTGAGAAATCAAGATACTTTTTGTAAGGGTAAACTTTACTACCTATTCATCTCTGAAAGGACTTTAGAAAGTCTGGTAAACTATGTAGCATGGTGCATCCTTGAGTCATAACCTCTTTGCATCCTCCATCCCACTTAAAGCTGGAAAGAAGGCAGAGTCCTATCAAACAGATGTAGAAAAAAATTCAGCATATTAATGCTTTAAACTATGGACATCTAGTTGGAGTATCAGCCACTATGTCAGGAACCAGGATTTCACATCCAGAATAGGATAAGCACCCTGTATTATCAAGTAGTGAGAACTGCCTGAGGAGAACATGCTCATCATAAAGTCACCCAATGCTAGGATAACAGGGAAGCAATCTCAAAAGAATAATACTCCATCTCTTCATGTGTCCTGCCCAGAATACCAAGGAGAAGACCTCCTTCAGGTTAGGACTTACAGCTTGGGCTGTCCAGCAGTTTACTCAAAGCAGGCATCAGTTCTGAGTAGGGCTTGTTCTCTTAAAACTGAAAGAGATAGTGGCATTTTCTTCCTTTTAACAGTAATTCAGAATAGCAGCTCTCAAACTTACCTGGAGTGATGCTTAAAACAAGCCCATATAGCTATTATAAACAGGTACTAAGATACCAAATGCTTAGAGAGGAACTTGAGACCTGTAGTTCTTCATTCAGGAACTGTTTCTTAGGAGCTACTGATTTGCCCAAGCATGATACTTCAGCTCCCCCATATAGCTGATGAAATTGCTGGAAGATGCCTAATGACATGGCTGTAAGATACTACAGGTTGTTGGCAACTGTTTTTTTGAGGCTGCACTGTAAAGAATTTGAGATCAAGCATAACAGAAAACAGAAGCAGCAAGAGAGAACACAATCCCACAGAGCAGAGCTCAGGTTTTTGCATCAACACTTCTAGAAAACGAACATATATTATGAAACTGATTATTTTCCAGGGAATGCCTGCTGAACCACGTCTCTCAAAAGGCTTAAGTAGAGACTCAACTAATTCTTGGTTACAGAATTAGGCTTACGCAGAAGCTAGCTACATAGCTATTCAGCGCTCTCTCAGCTGAGACTATTCTAGTTACAAGTGCATGTAGGGGCACAGTGGACTATAAGGTTCAGCAGGAAGATACATAAGAGTTCAGCTATCAGCAGAGCTCACTTGTGTAAAGGATTAAAACTCTGAACACATGTGTCTTCTGTCTCAAGAGCTAAAGCATATTTGGACACACCAGACTACCAGAAGTATTTCAGTATTTCAGTTTTCTAAACTGAGTGCTGAGGGCCCCCAACAAGAACATTATAGGGACAGAGTGAACTGCAGTCAGCCGGTCTGTAAGCCAAAGATACATCAAATACATCTACAACTTGATGATAAATGTGACTTTCCGCACAGGTAAGACCTTACCTGAGACTAGTTCAGAATCTTTATTTCTATATATTACACAGACTCTCTCTTACTGATTTTGAGCTTACTTTTCTCTTTTTATAAGAGAAAAACACCATCTTTTGCAGTACAACACCTATTCCCTTTTCTATATGTATCTTCCTATGGAAATACCATGCTTTTAAACTTCACTGCAAGAAACTACTGTAGTGAATCAATCACAACACACTGATTAGCATAGCTTAATAGCCCTAAATAGTTGTTTTAGTTTTCAGATACTTGTCCACAACTATAATAAAATCAACAGCTTATGGCAACAACTATAGATCAACGGGGAAAGAACACAGATGAAAAAGAGACTGACATTTTGGGCAGATTTCTAACCCCACTCCTTGTTATCTGAAAAATACTGCACCTCAGCTATAAACAAAATGAAGAAACTTGTCTAGTGCTTCAAGACAGCATAGGGAATAAATACAATAACTACAAGATATTTTAAGTGGAGGTATACCTCAGAAAATAGCACACATAGAATACGTTTCAAAACAGTGATTCTAAATCTGAAAGTTAAACCATGATCAACTTACTTTCATCATTTTCCCCTGCTTCAGATGTCACAGTGATTGTGAAAGTTGTAGGCTTTTCTGACAACACTGTTAGGAAAAAAAAAAAAAAAATCAGTGACTCAGCATCCTTAGCCATCAGTGATCAATTCATAAACCTTCCACATAAGACCAAGGAACCCTGGTAGACTGTTAGGCGACAGAAAACTCCCTGGGTAAAGCCTGCACGATGAAGCAAGGGTCGGTGGGATGCAGTGCACACCAAGTGCTACACGGGCAGGTACAGAAAGCGAAAGGCTGTTTCCTCCCTGTAAAACTCCTGGGATGTTGAGCACCGTAAACCACTGTGGGTTTGCTGGCATGGCAAACATCCCTTGATATGCCATGGTATGCCAAATATGCCTTGATGGTATCTGGGCAAACCCTGGGTATGTGCAGAGCACACACACGCATCGCGGGCAAGTGTTTGCAGCGTAAGGTACTACAGGTGGGAAGGAAACCTTGCCTTTGCCCACCAGAGGCCTGCGCTGGAGCAGGGTGGACACCGACCACGCACTTACAGGTAAAAATACATCTTTTAAGCCCTAAAACATCCCACACTTTGCAATGGGGAGAAGGCTGGCAGACACACGAGCCAAGCCCGGAATTCCCATTTAGACAAGACCTTTTCCGAGTTTCTCCACAGAGTATTCCCGAGCACACGAGTGCAGACTGGGAGCCCTGTCTCACTACGGAAAAGTGCAGCCGGGGACAACCCGAGGGAAGGCGCAGAGTGTCCTCGGTGGGGCAACCG
>VZSG01000734.1:15834-76028 GCA_013398315.1 Nothoprocta pentlandii
GCGGCGCCGTCGGGCTCCTGCGCGCCGCGCGCGCCGGTTTTAATGGCATCACAGGAGCCTTGGAAAGCTGCGCTTTCCTGCGAACCGCGCCGTGACGGGGCCTGGGCACCACGTCGCCTACACTGCTATAGCTGTACTTAGTAGCGTGCATAAAGAAATGGACCCTGGCAGGGCGACAGGCTGTTTGTCAGGCTGGCCAAGATAAAGCCAGCGCTGCTACTCAGTTTATATTCAGATTTTTTAAAAATATATCCATTATAAAAGAAAGAAAGACGCAGGGAAGATGCAAGTTATGGGAGGTAATTGGAAAACATGGAGTTTTCTCTAAAAGTCACTGTTTAAGCAGGAAATAAAAGGAGGATGAAGGTTTTCCGCTACCTGCTAATATTGTGTTATTATGCAGTGGAATTGTAAAAGCAGGAGTGGGTGGGAAAACATCCCATGCAAAGTAAAGACAACAGCTATTTTTTTTTCTCTCATATGTATCACAAAGACAGAATAGGTTTTATAAATCAAATCTTTCAGACACACAACTTAATTGCTCTTTCCCAGATTATGCATATTGTTCTGTCTTATTCTTTTTTTCAATGGCACAAAGATTTTATAGTAAAATTAGAAATTGTGGTAATTGACACAGAAAGTCCCAATGAATTCACATAGAAGGCACAGCTCTGCTTACTGGAAAGTTTAGAATTCAGACAAAACACGTATTTGGGGATGCATAAATACTTGCTTTATGGTGTACCAGGTATCGTTCCAGCTATTCAGCATATGCTGAGTCTGAAAGAAGTGCATACTTACATCTTTTCTAAGCAAGGTCAAATACGCTCAACAAGACCTGCATTTTAATACACTCCTGCTTTTTGTAGTAGCAGGTGCTAAATATTTTTCCCCCACACCTGTAGACTCTGGTGTCATTTTTAACTACAGATAGCATGCTGCAGTCTAGAACACGGATTTGCACTGTGTGCTGTATGTGCAGTGACACAGTACAAAAAGTATTAAGCTCCCTTGTGCACTTCCCCTGCTTAGAGTTGAAAGCAAGTGCCAGAAAATTAGCATAGAGGGAATGTGATGCTATAAGATCACACTGAGTTATACAAAAACAAACAACTCACCCCCACACTCCATCAAAACTTCTTTCCAGTAATTTTATAATTTTTAATTGCAGAATTTTTATGGCACAGTGGTTGTGAATAAATTTCAGTTCTAAGACTTTCACAAGCAAATCAAACATTACTGCAAAGAGTAAGATTTGTTTCCCATTTTGACTTGCTATTTGTAGAATAGGCAAACACAGACAAGCGGAGGCTGTCAGTATTTAATAAAGGAACAGGACAATGATCTTGTTATTGCTTTCTGCCAGAAAATACTTAGATGCAGGTTTACACCTGTGAAGCTCATACAGGTGTAACGTTTTTGCTTCCCCCACCCTGTCCTGTGCATGCTTATGGGAATTTTATCTGCTTACTAAATTGAGAGTTCTCATCACTATATCCAGACTTGGACTATATTGCAGCAGCTCCCCTGAATATTTCTGCCTATACTGCTGTATTCACAAACAGAGCTCATTAAACAGCTTGAGCTGTTTAATTTGTATGATACAGTGGAGTTGCAAAAGCAGTAGAAATGAGACTTTTCCACCAGGGGTCACTAAGACAAAGTTGGGGATTTGTTCCTAGTACATACAAAGTGCATCAGACTCATAGCATTTAATTATTCACCACATTTAGAATGTGAGTCAAGATTTTGCTATTAATTTTTAAATATTTTTAAATGCAAAGGGAAAAAAATGGTGAATAACCATTTCTCCCAGAGAAGGGGCACGTACATTTTTTTTTTTTTGCAGAAGTAAAAGTCTGCAGCCCTCTGCTTTCTGATGCAGTCCACTCCAGTTTAGATACAAGACCATGACCTCCCACAGGAGTTGGACATAACCAGGAAAGGAGACTGTAAACACACTGAAGTACAACACAATCAAGACATGTTTATGAATTTTAAGTATCAGTGTAATAAAGCATTAAAAAGCTCCAGAGCAGCTCAGGGACCATATCAAAGTACAGAAATTCCTGCTTTCTGCAGGGTGTTGGTTGGAGACCCTGAGGTCTTGGAATCAAGTTCTGGTCTCATCAGTCTTCAGGTATTTTCCATCTACAGAGTCTTTGAGGGCCCAATCATGGAGGAGGCTGTAGTCATAATGCTCCTCATCCACCAGTTTCAGAAAGGCCAGTCCTGAAATGGCTTGCCACTCTCGGAGGGATGGGATACGGATTTCCTTGACATTTTCATGCCCTGGGGCAAAGCCAAAGAACTTCCTTACATGCTGCATGGCATAGAGCCTGGAGTGCTGGTCCATCGCTTCGTCAAAGAGATCCTGCTCGTTGTGGACATAGTTGGTCCAATATCTGAAGTGTAGGAAGCTGAGTGGAGAGAAACAGCTTGCTAGGCAGTAAGACAGGAAAACAGTGATGGCTACCACAGCAATCAGAAGCCAGCCTGCCACCTACAAAGGAAAAAAAGAAAAAAAAAAAAGCAACACATAATAAATGAATAAACCAACACTTTACTGTTAATTCTTCTTGTTTTACTTCCTGGTATCACAGTACATTTAATACAGCTGTAAATATCTGCTGTGACAACTTTTGAGCCTAAAGAAAATCCATGTGAAAGTCTTTGCTTTTTTTCCTTGAGTAAGGAGGTTAACAAGACAGAAACCTGATAAGGGTCTATTGCCATCAAAATCAGTTCCTACCTGCTGTTGATGGCTGTATAAAGAGGCTGACATATCTCTCTGAAGTTTAAAGCAGCCCCATCATATTAATTTGTGCAGAATTTTGCCTCCAAAATTATTGCTGAAAGTCTGCATCAGAGAAGCCATCTGATTTCTAGCCCAAATTAAATTATGGTCTGTTTATACCCCTTTCTCTTTAAATTAATTGCTTAATATTGCCCCTAATGTTTACCCACTGGTTAGGCTTTTAAAAATGAGAATCATCTTACAGCACAAAATCTTGGTTTGGCTAGCGTGGAGTCCTTGAAGTCAGGGCCCTTAGTTACATGTCTTATTCTTGAATCAAGAAGCTACACACACACACACCCTGTTCTTGAATGACACCAATTTGGCTTGCTGGTATTTCAAGATATGCAAGGAAGCATTTCCTCCATTAGTAGGAAACAGATGGGAAAAGCTACGTGTAATAACTTGCTAAAGCTCAGTTCCACTTCACGGCACAAACCACACTTTAAAACACACCAAGATTTGGCACTCAAAGCAGAAGGTACACAGAAAGCAGAAGAGTAATTCTTATTAGATTCTCAGGCAACAGCTTGATAATAGAAATAACACAAGCTACTCACTTGTGACTGGTATCGGAGGAGGAGAATCACTTCATCTCTTGCCCTACTCAGCTCTGGAGGAACTAGCTGACTGCAAGGAAACGCAGCCAGTATCTTTCTGAGTTCACTAGCAGTGGTGTTAGGATTACCTCCAAAATAGTACATGGAGACATACTCGCTCACAGCACACACATAAAATGAGCCATTTATCAGAGTAACTGCTAGCCACGTTACTGGAGCAACCAGTGCTCTCCCAGTGATGCTACACAAAACAAAGCAAGTGAGTTTCCATTGCAGTAAGCGATTGCACGTCCCCTCTTGCTGAAGAGGGGATCTTTTGCCTGTAACAAGCCTCCAAGTCTGGTTATTAAGAGCAAAACCAACAATCAGAAGGATCAGTGCAGGAACTCCTAGGAAAGCCAGCCCATAGATAAGGTTCTGCCCAGCATGGCAGGGGCAGCTGAATGTAAAAAAAGAGAAAAGCTGCTGCCCACCAATTGTCAATATTGCAATTATAGCATTAGCAATAATGACCTCTTTGCCTTTCAGAAAAGTTAGCCACTTTGGAAGGTAAGCCATTCTAGATCTTCCTTTTCACCACTTGCTTTTACTTCAAGTCAATGCTAGCTTTTACTTTCAGTTTAGTATCAATTAATAGGAGAAAAATTTTGAAACAAACACATGCACAGTAACAATCTTCCTAACAATAATACCCTTTCTCCCATAAATAATTCCCTATTCTACTCCATAATAGCTAGAACATTGTTTGCTCTATTTATAGACAGCCAAATCATCTATTTTAATCAATAAATTATCTCAGTGGATCTGTAACATTTAGTTTTTAGGTAATTAAGAGTTTTGCCAGCCCCTTGCTAATTGCCTGAAAGTAGCAACACCACCTGGCTACCTTTTGGAGGTCATGCAGTACTGTTAAACTGTTAGCTCCCTGTTAGGGTTAATTGGCCAGCTGTTTTCTAATTAAGGGTGATTAGCAGAATCAGGCTGTGGGACTAGGTGAAAGAGTGTAAAATAAAACAAATGCAAATCAAAAGAACCCCCATTTTCAGCTATTCTGTTATTCTCCCTTAAAAAAAAAAAAAAAAAAAAAACTTTGACAAACACACAGACTGATAATTTAAAAAAATCACTAGGGTTTTTCAATGGAGAAGACTGTAAGACTGTATAAACTGTATAGGATTTGGAATCCTTATTTTATTCACACTTAATGTCAGTTCTCATTCTCAGGCAATTTGTGCACTAAATGCTGGAACCTGAGATGTAGTTAGCTGAGGGACCATGAGGTGACAAAGCAAGGTGAATAAGAAGAGGTTTACTGGTGGCAGGAAGCTAACCAATTTGCTTGTCTGATGGTGTTGAATGTTGCTTTGTGCTGTTTCTGATTATTTGGATAGCTTATACCCTGCCATTCACTTTTTATAGTGTCAATCCAGCTGTAAACTTACTCATGATACTCGTGTTAATGATTTTCTGTGTATCATCAGTCTCATTCTGTGGATAAATGGAAATACCTAAATTAAACATTCTCAGAACTGTTTTCTGATTAACTGGAATGTATGATCTGGGCTTTCAGCATTTATCAGATGTCAATTTTAGACATTTCACTGCAAATGATTTTCTCAAGACACACTGTCTAAGGCCGTGCTTTCCAGTACTTCTTTAAATCACACACCCCAGTTAGATATGCTGCTAAATATGCAAATACTTGTAAGTGTTTGAGAAATCTCAATGACTGTAAGATAATCATTTTTTACCAAAATCATTAAAAACAAAATCAAAAAGCAACCCCCAAAATAACAGAAAGACTGTAACAAAAATTGTCTTTGCTTTCTCAGCTATTTATACAGAATGTGTATATTTGGTTATTTGACATAGTGGTCTTTGATTGTACAGCCTCTTCTGATGTAAAAAGGACTGCTTATAAGAACTTACAATAGGAACAAAAATTAATTTTATCATCCATATTATCAGCTTGGATAGCATGACACTGTCCCAGTTTTTGTACACATACATGACATGACTTGTCTATTTACTAGGCAAGACTATTTCTCCCAGGCCTGGTTTAGGAAACTTCCTTATCCTGCTTATCTTTTTCTTGGTCACAATCCGTGAGAGGGGCTACCAAAATTAAGTGACAGCATTATGCAAAATTGGAAGTGATGTCCAAATGTGCTGAAATATGCAGTAGCACTGTTTTTCTAAAATTTCTTGTTTGTGTGGACAGAGTAGGGCCATGAAACAAAATCCCAGTGCTGTCTACATGCTGCCACTTTGCAGCATGTTTCGTTTTCTTTCAGTGACACAAGATCATCCATAACTTTTTAAATGTATTAGTGGCACTACATTTTGACAAAATGTACCTCCTTCTAATCAAGGAGATGAAATGTATCTGGGTATTATGGATGTGTTTTATAAGAGTCTTCCATTATCACTCAGCTCACTTTAAAAAGCCCGATTGATTGCAGCTAAGCTCTCTTTGGGCACACGCATCTTATTTTTTATAGGGAAAGCAGGCTTTCCCAAACATCAGTGTTTGCTCAAGAAGCACATTAGATGTGAACCTGAAGAGAAGTCCAACACTGAAATATTGATAGCTGCTCTCAGGCTGTTGAATGAGGCAATTTATGCAATCAATACAACAACTTTACACTGCTGCATTGTCACTTTTTTGGCATTGCTTTCATGCTGTTCTGTAAATAATCCTGCTGCCTCATCCCATTAAGGAATGATTCACAGGGTTGGATCCAGTTAAGAACTGGGTGGTATATCAGATTTTTAAATACTTCTAAATCTTTGCCTTTGCAAAGGAACACAGCATTTTAAGTATATATCTAGTCTCTTTGTATGATGCCTTGGAAGAGTTAGGAATAAATGCAGCCCAAAACACCATAATCTAAGCAGTCAAACTTTAGCCATGTTTTCTCTAGTCATTTTACTCAGAGTTTCAGGGCTCCCATAAATTGTGTTCACCTCCAGGAACCTAAGAATAGTTTGTTATCTTCTTTTAAAACAGGGAAGTCTTCTGGCTCTTTCCTGTCCTCCCATACCCATGTATGCAGTTTTTGTTTGCTTGTCTGCTTTTTAGGCAGCTATGGCAGAAGGGAGAAGACAAAAGGATTTTAATTTGCTTGTCTGTCTGATTTAGTGAAAATTCTCTCACACATCTCTTGCCTCACTTTTACTAGAGATGTGGTGTGACTGTTGAGGAGAATCTTTATTCTCCAGTTCTCCTGCCTTAATTCTGCTAGCTGCACTTAGTTCTCTGCATAGAGAGAATTTTCACAGAATCACAGAATGGTTGAGGTTGGAAGGCACCTCAGAGATCATCTAGTCCAACCCCCTGCTCCAGCAGGGACACCCAGAGCACGGGGCACAGGGCGGCATCCAGGCGGGATTGGAAGATCTCCAGAGAAGGAGACTCCACAACCTCCCTGGGCGGCCTGTTCCAGGGCTCTGTCACCTTCACAGTGAAGAAATTCTTTGATTTATGCTGGATAGTGGATGAATTTGATTTATACTGGATCAGAAAATGGTTAGCATTTTGGTATGTAGTGAAAAGGGAAGAGGAGAAGGGAGGAATATCCCTCTACTTCTCATCTAAATATTGCTCTGGGTAAAATTTAGTGGAGACTGAATCATGTGTTCTCACGTCCTGCACAAGTGCTTTAATCACCAAGTTTGCCTTCAGAAGGCTGATGTGCCGTGCCTCCTCTATCTGTATTTTCTGTTCTATTTTGGTGGATGCCAAGCCCACCTTGTTACACTATGTGTGTTCTGAAATGACCTGCACAAGAGATTTCCTGTGGGAGCTCGTGGGGAGCAGTCCCCGTGTCCTGCCTTCGGCTTGGTCACAGTCTGCCTTCAGGCTGTCAAGTCATTCTCTTGATCTTCTTGGATGGCTTAAGGGATCAATTCCTTCCCCCTAAAACAAGATGAACAGTGATGAGAATGTCATCAACAAACTTAATTTCAAGGAAAAAAAAAAAAAAAGGAACTTGGTAATGATTTTTTTTCCTTAGATCTATTACTAATTATAGCTGTTATTACTATTATAGCTGTGATTTATAGGAAGAATGTATGTAAGGCTTTAGAGGTTTTCAGTGAATTGCAGCAGAAAGTAGGCACCTAATCCAAAAATACTCTCTTGATAGCAATACCACAGCTTTATTTTGAATCATCACCAAAAAGGCAGCCACACTATGCACTAATGACTTAAAGCAATCATTTGGGATGTGGGAGACCCATGTCCAAGGAGCTTTTCTTCATGAGCAGCTTAAAATCCCTATCACTTATGTTCTTACAGTTCAAAACAATTTCATTTTCTATACATAAAATATTTAACCCAAGATCTATTGGGCTGGAGAGGGAGAAAAAACAAGTCCAATCCTGTATTTTACTGATTTGGACACTTGTCTTTTTGCAGCAAATGCTGTATTCTTATTTTAGCTCAAATACCTTTCAGTGTATTTGGCACTAAGTGCAGTAGTGGCCTGTGTGCTCTAGAATATTCATATTTGTGAGAATCCGTAGAAGGTGGGAAACTGAAGTGATCACATCCTTAACTGTAAAAGTTTGATCATTCCCACAGTAGCCAATCTCCCATTAAAAGCATGCTGCTGGTGCGCTTTTTTTTCCCTCACACTTTAGTTAAAAATATATTTGTATTTATATATAGTATATACATAATACATATTATATATAAATAACATATAACATTATAATACATCTATATATTATTATATAAATTATACATATTACTATATATAATATAATATAATATAATATAATATAATAATGTATTATACATTATATATAATATTATAGTTTACATATATTATATGTTATATTATATATAATATAATATAGTTTAAATATATTTTGCTTGTCTTTATCTTCAGTTCTATGGGAAGGAGAAGAACTGCTGCAGTCTGATGCTCAGCATACCAGACCAACAGTTCCTGTGGCTGAAGGCTAAGATCCTGACAGGCATGGCAGAAAGGAAGGAGCAGGGCAATGAGAGCTTCCTCACAGTTCAAATTGCCTTATATTTACTCTGACAAATATACATCAAAGTCGGAAAGATTGAAAATTCTGTGCCAACCTCTACCTCTTTTCTGGGACTGCAACTCAGGCTATAGCTAAAAATGTGAAGGTGATTTCCTTTGCTGATCCAAGAAATGGATCCAATCCACTGTTGACTTGTTTCCCTCAGTGGAGCCATTTGATACCCAGTTTATTTGGATGTACCATTGCTGTTTCATGCTGTTTTTCTAGCATACGCAAATTTTTCAAAGACATAGTACATAATATCCAATTCACATAATTCATATTATATATGTGATTTTACATATATGTATTTGTATATTCATATATGTATTTTCTAAACAAAGCCATTTTGTTCTTACCACATATTTTGCCTTCTTGTCCACAATGTTCCTTCATGATTGTAATATTAATAATGCAGATCAACATCATATATCGTTATATTCAGTACTGAATAAATAAAATGGTGCTCATTTATAGATAGCCTCAAGTATTTTGTGATGGTTTCACTGCAGATAAATTATAGTAATGATAATCTTTCAGAGCTGCTTTTAGAAATATAGTGCAGTACAGTTTCTTCCAGAGTGTAGAATGTCTTCTGCAATAGGAGACGTATTTGGTGTTTGTAGCTATTTGTAGATGATCTAAGAAACCTATTTCAAGCTCGATTTAGTAATTTGAGTAGTTGTCTGGAGAATGTTAATACCTGACTTTTATAATCTGTTTAAATTTAGGTATGTCATATGCCTGCAATAGTTTCCCTTAAAAAATGGAATCTGATTTTACCATGCCATAAAGGAGCCTAGAAAAAGATGGCAGACCTTACCACATACGGTCCTCAATATTGGGTTATTTCACACAAAATGAAAGCTCTTTGGATGCCTGCTTGGAGCCCCAAATCCTTATATTTCTCTTATTCTATTTATGGTCTCATGTCATAACTTTGAAGTACTGGTTTTTTGTTTTGTTTTTGTAAATAAATTAATCCCCCTTATTTCACATAAAGGACATCTGCTGTTTTCTGTAAGTATGAAATAAGATATAGCTTACCCTAACACTAAATCTAATAATTAATTCAAATCTAACAAGTGCATGTCATGCAGGTGAGGCCACATGCTTCTATTTCCTTGTAGCAACATGCTACAATTTGAAGTCTGAAACAGGAATGTATGTGGGGTGGTCCTGTAGGGAATGAAAACTAGCTGATTCATTTATAAATTTATTAGTAAACATGATTTAAATTCGTGTCAAGTCTAAGCTAACAGAATAGGGCAAATTTATGTAAAAAGAAGTTGAAAAAAATAATATGAACTTTCCTGGATGCTGGTAGCAGCAAGGTTTACAAGCAGGATATTAGCAATGAGATAAGATCTATTAGAGATATCATTGACTACCTGATTCTTCAATATCTTGTAATTGCTTTTTTATTCCTCAGTGACGGAGCTTTTGTTAACTCTCCAAAAAACAAGATATGACACAAACAATAGAGTGTATTTGTTGTCTGTCCATTAAAGCCTAAGGCTTGCAAATCTCTTGGGACTGCGTGGTTTCACTTCCCATGTCTGCTTGCTGTGCATTTGATTAAAATCTGTTCTTATGGATAGAGCAGTTATTTCTGTTTTTCAGAGGCAAATCTGCTGCCAACCAGATTCCTCCCAAAGGGCTTACTGCATGCAGAGAATAGGAGGAGCATCAGCAGCATTACAGAATGCAGCAAATGCACCTCCTGCAAAGGCAGAAGAGCAGAGAGGACAAAACTTTAGAGAAGGGAAGAAGGCAGTACAGTAACAGAGAGAAGATCATGATGCTTGAAGAAGGAAAGATCTAAACGGACAGTCAAGTACTTCAGGCATTGCACAAGCAACATGTCAAAACCATCAGGAAGAAAGCAAGACAATCACAAAATAGTAAGACTTTTTAATAATCTGAAACTAAAATTGTGCATGGAGCTAGAATCATTTGTTATTGAAATAATGTTCTGTACAGTTATGGTTTAAGAATAGCTTGTAAGCAGACTTTTTAGTAAGAAATCCTGGGTAATAGTCTGCCAGCATTTATGGGTACATTGAGACTCTCTTATGAGCTATCAACAAGCTGCCAGCTTTAAAGCGAATAAAGCTGTGGCATAAAGAAAGACTGTCCATAGGAGCTGAAGTCTGTTTAATTCTGAGCAATAAATGATAAGATCTGCTCTAGGAACCCTGTTTTCTCTCCAGCTACCTTGACAGTGATATGAAATGATTCTGAAGCCAAAGCTCCGCTCCTGATCTGGGAGAAGCTGTACCAGCCACATCTCTAGCACATGAACAGTTACAGGTATGGACAGTTGAGCTGGGGCTGCAGCATAGCTGGCACTCGCTGTGTGCCTCCTGGATAGCAGACCACATCTTGTTTTGGGGTTTGTGTTGTGTAAGCAGAAGTCCTTCTTCATCCTCCTAATACGCATTTTCACAGGATTGTAACACCTGGCTTTTAAGGCTAAAATCTGTTTTTTGGGGAAAGAGTGGTAAACTTTAACTATTGTCTTGGGATGCTGATTTTGACCATTGAGGTCATAGAACAGAATTATATCAAGTAGAAGTTATGTGGACCAAAACTTCTTTTTCTTCACTTTCTGTTAATATTCTTCTGAAATTCTAGTAGCTGTTTTAAATATACTGTATGCAAGATTCTCCCAAGAGGACTTCTTAAACTGCATGGTCGTAAAAAGTTTACTTTGTACCATTAAGGTTACCAATTCTTATTGTTCTCTAGCTGTGGTATCTAAAGTATGACAAAGTCAGATAGTAAAATCCTATTCAAAGAACATTTGGTCTTCAGCCTTTTTTTTTCCGCGAACATGCAACATTGTAATCTTGAAACTTTTTTTTTTTTTTTTTCCAGAAAAGTGGGTGATTTATTTTGGTGTGAAGCTTAAATGGGTTACCTCATTTGGATGTGCTCCTTTGTGCTTCAGAATTTCTTTCAGTGAATTGCAAGTCAGGGGGTTAAATTCATCACCTAAGTGTCAGTTTAGGAAGAGATTCATCTTCAAGTATATATTCGTGATGGTCTAGGCCAAAACGCAGCACAAGGATGACTGACAAGTGATGTGGGCAGCGGTTGCAGAGGGCAATGGGAGCCTCAAGTGCCAAAGTGACAGGAGCAGAGGCAGAAAGTGCAGCTTTCTGCATGGGATGCATTGGATGTGCTGAGCTCATCACTGGGACCAGGAGGAGGAGGAGGTGTACTTTGTTTCCCACCTGGTATGGAGTGCCTGCCCCAGGATGCTCTACCAGGCATTTTTCTGCTCAAGCTCCCACCCATCCATGGTGTTTGCCAAGGGTCAGCCAGGAATGTGGGTTCTCTAAACCAGGATTTCTACATCAGCCAGACACTTTTGTGTCACCAGTTTTCAGTTCTGAAAGGAAACACACTCTCTGAAATTCCATGTTGCTGCGTGTTTTTTTCCCCCAGGAACTTCAGTTTACCACACAGCATGTGATTTCCCTTAATGACACAAACAAGTAAAATTACTGAATTATACACACATATAATTTTGCACGAGACAGTGTGAGCTCTCTATAGGTCAGTGTTTGTGCCCATGCAGAGGCCAGTGATGACATTTGGAGCTCGTTGCTCTGTCTTTGAAGGAACTCATTGCATGGCCACACCTTAGATTAAACTTATAATTTGTCCTCAGTTCACTCTTCTAAACAGCTGATGAATTCATTACAGCTGTTGTTGACATACATTTGTTTCTGCTGTAGATCAGGCAATCATGTAGAAAATCTATGTGCTAAAGAAATGATGTAGTGAAAAGTTTTCATTCCCATGGAGAACTTGGGGTTCACTGAAGTTACAATACTAAGTTTCCTCAGAATCTCTGTCAAAGAATGAAAATTATTGACTGTCTAGGATTATTTTACTGTCAGTCCAAACAGCCAAAATGACACAACACAGAAATAAGGCGACACCGGTTTCAAAACAAAACAAAAAAAAGCAATAAGACTGTCCCCTCGTGGAGAAATAATTCCATCTAAAAATGTTTAAGTGTAAAAGTGTAATTATGACACATACGTATAAACTAAAGTGTGAGGAAAATACTAGTATGGAACAGAACGTACACAATGTTGAAGAACGACAAGGAAAAAAAGTCACTTTTTTTTTTTTTTTTTTCTGGCACACTCAATTATTAAAACACAGGCACAAAATATCTAAGACTGAGGTATGCTCAGAAGCAGAAGTCTAAGTGCATTGGAGAGCTTCAGGGTCAAAGATAAAAATACCAGGAAAGTTTATGTGAGTCTGTGGTTACTCAGTCCCTAAAAGACAGAGAAAGGAACAGAGAGAAAAACTCTTTTATGTGGATGGCTCAGTTCCACCCAAGTCTTCAGGAACCTAGAGCTGTTATTGAAAGTATGAGAGCTCTCAAGATGGTTAATGGGATTTTAATAGCAACTGGAGCAGTGGAGAATTTCCAGCAGGCTTTAAGTCAATTAATATTACGCCAATACCTGGAATGGGAAAATAGGATGGAGGACAAAGGTGTGCACTCAAAAAAGAAAAAAAAAGAACTATAATATAATTTATGGCAATCTGCATGAGTTCATGGGGAAAAAAAAGATTTTGTCATATAAATTGATTTTTTAATTGAATTGCTAGTGTGGCTGATAAATCTAATTATGTTGTTATAGTATGGTTAGGTTTCTCTAAGGCATTTGTCTTATTACAGAATCATATTTTTTTGAGACTGGGACAACACAGAACCTGTGTGAAATCCATTTACTGCATCAAAATCTTGTTAGCTAAAAATTGGCCAAGTGTGCAGTATTGTAAATAGAAGTTATTACCAAAGCTAATTTAGGAATCAATCTTAAACTAGTTAACTTTTTTAACCATGTCCTGTTGAAAAAGGGAGCATTTTTTGAACTCCAAACTATAGATGCAATGGAAGCAGGAGGAAGTCTTTCTTCTTTCCTTCCCCCCAAGATTTTTTATACTGCTGTCATTGGTGGTGTTTTTTTTTTTTTCCTAGGTTATAAACTCAAAAGCGCCCTCAGTCTACCCACCTGCCACAGGCCAGTAGCATTTTTTTGAATATGTGTCCAAAAAAAAATTAATGAGAGCAAAAGTACTCCCCTCCTTAAAGGCCAGATGCTGCTCCTACCAGATACAGTCCATTCTGCAGCACTGTGGAGCTGATAAAGCAGGTTCCTATGTTCAAGCAGAAGAGAAGAAAACTTTACTCCAACTTGGTGAACAGCTAAGGATCCCAACCTAGTGCTTGCGACAGAATCTGTGCAGAGACTTTGATGTCTTCCGTTGCTCTTAGTGCTGCAGGACATCATGCAACTCCTCTCCTTGGCAGCCAGCTCTGATCCTTACCCAACCTCGCCCATGTCAGGCAGCCATATCCGCCACGACTGCTACGTTAGTCACCTCAGACACTATCTCTTAAGAATGGTTAAAAATGCACTAGAGCTTTATGAGCTCTAGCTCATAATGAGTTTTAGCCATCTTGTCTAGTTAATGAGACCATGTATGAGATTAATTCCATTTAATATTAGCTTTCATTTCAAGAGTCTGCTTTTGGGTGTGGATAATGGCGATGTGACGTGGCCATGGAAAACCTAGAGCCAAAGTAAGACAAAACCACAATATTCATTCTGGTTTCAGTTGCAATTCAAAATCTGCTGTTTGTGACCATTTTGTGGTGGCATCAATAAGGAATCCAGATCACAGATCAGTGTTGCATTGAGAAGAGCCATGAAACTCATTCCTGGCAGTACAATTTACATTTCTCATTAAATTGTATTTGCATTCCATAGCGTCACATTGTGTTTCCTTCTTTTGACTACTCATTGACAGATAAACAAAGAATTTTAGGGACTTGAGAAAACACTTCTTGACAGTGAGGGTGGCAGAGCCCTGGAACAGGCTGCCCAGAGAGGTTGTGGAGTCTCCTTCTTTGGAGACCTTTAAAACCCGCTTGGATGCAGCCCTGTGCCACGTGCTCTAGGTGACCCTGCGTGAGCAGTGGGGTTGGACTAGATGACCTCTGAGGTCCCTTCCAACCTTAAGCATTCTATGATTCTATGATTCTATGTCATTTTTCCTCTGTGCTCCTTTTTATATTATAGGACTGGCATTTACCTACTATTTCATCCTCCCCGTCTGCACAGCACATGGTACACAGCAAATCTCCATTTTATAGTTTTGTAGCTAAGAGTTTGAGAAGTAAATATTTTCCACATATATACATGCATCATTCATACATCATTCCTTCTTGGAACATCATCTTGTTCTTCCAATAGGCACCTTAAAGCATTGTATTTATTGTACTACACAAGATCCTAAACCTATACATAGGTCTGGGCAGGTTCCTGCGTTCTTCAGATCTTCTCAGTCACATCAGTCAAGATTATTGCTCCTATGTGGACCTGTGCCCATCACCACCAGCAGGAGAGGACAACTTCTCCTCTAGCTCCCTGGCACTCCCTCCCTCAGCAATCTGGTGATGGAGCAGTTGACATAAATACTTTCTGGTTAGTGTCAGCTGTTAGCAACTCCACCAGTACTTTGGAAGCAAACTGGATGATTTTGGTGACACCACCTGTTTAATTACTTAGGTTATGTGCACAGCGAACCTGCCTCACTAGCTGTACCTGTCTGTGGAGATGCTCCTCAAGCAGATGATGGCCCTAAATATGAGTCAGCCAAGGATGCCTGAGCCTGCACTGACAAATGTGAACTCATTTGCTAAATGAAAGTTAAAAAAAAAATTGAAGCTACTCTGTGGATGAGTTGAAGCTATGGTAGCTATGATATTAGCTAATTTTAGCCACATTTCCTAATGTAGATTAATCCTGAAAGAGAAATCGGTATTTCCACAATTAGCCAACTCATGTCAAGATGTGTAAGCATTTACCTTCTGTGGTAGTAAATGACATTTTAAAAGCAGGGTACACTAGCAATAGGACCTACTTTCGCTTACTTAAATATAGTCGAGATATCGAGATGAGCCTGTCCAGGTATTTGGAGAGATAGTGTCCCATGTTATTTGTAAAGATTTCTAAAGAAATAGAAATGTTAATGGGATCAATTATTTCCTGCTTTCTTTGTTGTGTTGTGTATCATTCACACTTGTGCTGAATGTTAGTATTTTTTGTGTGTATGTGTGTCTACTTTGTATTCTGGGAGGGGTAAACAGCTAATGATTGAATCAAATCAAATGTATCTTTTTGAAGCAACTGGAGTTTCTCTGTACAGATTGCTTTTCAACTTATAAAAAGAGCACTGGCTCATTGACTCAGTTATTCTTCCCACAGTTAAGTGCTTACCATTAATTTTGAAAGGCATTTATCAATGCAGCATATGTATGTGTTGTTATAAGACTTAATAATTTGCATGATTAAAATACTAGTATCCCAGCAAATTATATTTCATGAAAGCAAAATCTCTGCACAGAGACTCGGATGATAATGAAATAGATTCTGTCAGACTCAAAGTGATGATTTCACCGGTTATAATCCAAGGACAAAAATTTCTTATTAATATAATGTGTGTTTTTGCTTGTTTTTAAGACAGTAGCAGCCTTAGAAGTGTGATATGATTTTGATCCCAGTTTGTTTCATTTTCACCTTTCAATTTTTTTCTGGCAGAGCAGAGAACTTTTTGTCCTCACGTATGGTGCTTTGGTAGCCCAGCTGTGTAAGGACTATGAAAAAGATGAAGATGTCAACACTTGTTTAGATAGAATGTAAGTACTGTATTTACTCATCATTAAAATATTTATGTTCAGCTACATAACTGTTTGTCCAACTGCATATTTCCTATAAGCTTTATGTCCTTTATTTTTTTTGAGTTCCAGAGCTTTACTTAGGAGAGTAGAAAATATGAGAGCAAGATTCAAAATTCTGCCAGTAACATTTGGCAGAATGGAGTAACATTTATTTATGAATAAAATAAAAAAGATCAATGATTAATTTTTCAGTTCTGCTAAGAGGTGTGGAGGGAATAATCTGATAGCTGTCACTTCTTTCTTGTTAATCCTTTGTTCACACTAAACAGAGTAGACACTTCACAATCAGAGTTCCTTGCTAAAGCTTGGTAAGCTACAGTCCAATATCTGTTGATGGAAGACAGAAAAAACACACTAATCTGGAGAAAAAGTGATATTATCACAAACTGAAAGTTGGCAACATCCCTTCAGTAGTTATTTGATATTAATCCTTCATTCAGCTGTGATGAAAATGATACATTTTAAAAATATAAGGTTATTTTGGATTATTTTGGGTTTATTATTGCAGAAATTAGGAAAAGGTAGATTGAGGAAGTTTGGAGATATATTTCATGTCTTATATTGTCATTATTATAGCTGTTATAGCTACTTGTTCCAATTGCTACTTGAACCAATTATTCATTTGGCTTTGCAGACATGAGGCATAAAAATTAAAAAGCATCTAAACACTTTCTTGTACATCAATAATACACACTTTGCTAACAGTTGATGACATTTACCAACATTATTGATATTTATACTTAGATAATAAATAAATATTTCATAGTTTTCTGGTGGATTACATATTGTTATTTTGAACCTCACTCTGCCAGAAACACTTTCTGTCTTGTCATTACATTAGACATCAGATCACTTTTTGGCTTCTTGTCCTCAGACACAAAATAAAATCAGTGAGGAACTTTCCATTGACTACAGCCTGCTTTACGAAGGATGTAAGATGTTAAGAATATCCATGTAAATGGAAATGAGCAATTCCATAAAAGCATTTCTGTATTGTTTCGAATTCTTTCATCATGTTTTTGTCAATCTCATTAACTTTTCCCTTTTCAAAAAAATGCTTACATTCTATAGAACATTTCTGTTCTATACACTGTGTATGTACTGGCCTATGTTGATGTATGAAAACAAGCAATGAATATTTGTTTTATGAAAAAAAACATTATTTTTTATCTTTTTTATTACCCTTTCTTTTCTCAGGAATTTTATTATTTTAAACGCAAAATGAAAACTATACATTAACTAGCAACCTTTGGATTCTTCCAAAGTTAGTAGGTGAAGGGAGAGAGCAAATAAGAGAGAAAGAAGACAAAGTAGGAAATTTGAAGGGAGAAAAAAACAAGGATAAAAGGAAAAGAACCAGCTGTGAGTCCATTTCCTATTGGTTTGCCTGATACTGGAACTCTGCAATGAGGATGCCAAGTGTTGTATAAAGTCCATGACAACACCAGGGATGAATGCTGTGACTTGAAGAGGCAATTATATACACATATTTATGTATCTCTGTAGAGATATGTGTGTGTACAGTATATATATCCAACATTCATGTAATGTTTGTTAAGTAGGAAGAATTTAAAGGATTAAAATTTCTTATATGACTACATAAAGACTAGACTCCTTATACCACAAAATGTAGAAATAAGAATCAAGTCCAACAAAATCTCAAAGTCATTTATTCAGGAACATGCATCTGTTTTGCTGAGAAACTGCAAGGGACAAAATACCCCATTTTGGCTGTTGTTATCTTCCTTTATTTTTCCTTTAGGGGGTATGGCATTGGCATAAGGCTGATTGAAGATTTTTTAGCTCGTTCAGCTGTGAAGAAATGTCGCAGTTATTCTGAAACTGCAGACATGATTGCACAGGTAAGTGAGATTTATATTCTCAGGAGATTGGTTACCTTCTGTGGTCTCAGCTTTTCCTTCTTTCTTTCATCATTTTTCTTCAAAAATCTATGTACATCTTCTGATGTGTATGCTGCTCTATGTAGTACAGCTGTATTCATATACTGCTGTATGTACATATTCTGTTGTCTCTCAGAAATGACTCTTCTCCACAATCAAACACATGTCCTTCCACTGTGTTAAATATGGCCCTTTTTTTTTTTCTTGTCTCTGACTTTACATCAGTTAGTGGCATACAAAGGTATGCTTGTAGAGGGAAGTCCTCTAGTTCTGTTTCCATAGCACAATGGGTAAATACCAGATTGGAAAGGAAAGCATTCAATAGGGCACAGGAAATGTGATGCTTATGTTAATGAGTCAAGCATTTTGCATGTGGTCTTGCTAAGCCCACAAAGGTAAGTTTGTCACAAAGGGTCATCAGAACCACAGACTTTGTTCACATGGGCATTAGTTTTACATAAGAGCGGAGGACAAAAAACTCTAAGTGAGATACAGGCTACTAAACCCTGACCTAACCTGATCTTAATATCAGATGCTGACATGCTCTTAGACTTCTACTTTCAAGAAGATTTAACAGTCTTTCCTAGTAGACTATTAGATGGTTTAGAAGAATAAGAAAGTTTCTTTTGGTTTACTGCAGACAAGTTGTTTTCTTCCACTCCCACCAGAGGATGTGGCAAATAACAAAAAAATTACCCACTTTTAACAGACTTACAGTTGTATGTTTTGACAATTTATTCCTGCCCTCTGAACTCTCTTCAGCATTTAACCTTAAAAAAGATAATATTAGGAAGAAGCTGCAGGATTTTATGCAGAAGCAAGTCTCCATGGAAGAAGAGAGTAACTGTAAGAAAAGAAAGTGAGTTATCCTCACCACTCACAAATCAAGACGATAAAATCAATATGGGTACATCTCCCCTGCCTTTGATGGAAAATTCCTTTTTACTGAACAGTGTTTTACATGATTGTGAGCCAATAAAGATTTGAGAGGGAGCTCAGTGGCAGTATAAAGGCTTTAGAAGATATATTTTTGCCCCTAGGACAAACCAGACAACCGAAAGGTTGCTACAGAAGTTCCCAGGATGTCCAGTCCCCTCAGACTACTGTTCCACTGTAAAAGAGTGGGTACTTCAGAGCTATTCAGTTAGCTCAGACTTTCAGATACCCAGTCAGATTACTGTAAATGAACCTTTTTGTCCTTAATGATCTTCATCTGTAAGTGTCAGCTATGTCTGGCCTTTCCTGATGACAAAAATTACCTGTATGTTAGGGGAAAGAGCTGTCACTTGCTTTAAGGGGAGACCTGAGCATTATTTCTTCCTTAATTAATTGAACAGAAAATCATGGAAATCCATTTGCTCATTTGGGGAGACAAATGTATGCCTGGCATGCTTTGGATCACTTAGAACTACCTAAGTGATCTAAGTGCTTTTGATCACTTAGAACTACTAGAACTACCAGCAGCAGCTAAGTTTGAACATTAATGCTTAACCTTTGACTACAGAACAGAGAAAGAGCAGCCTAGTGCCATAAGGTAGCAGTATATGTTGAAAGCACTGTAGTGTCCTGGTACAGAGTGCACACAGATGTTACCGGGTGAGGTGTGACTCTCTCAGAAATTCCCAAGTTACATCTGACTGAAATAGAAGAACAGAAGTTATATTTTCATTTAAAATACTTCTCATAGAGGAACTGATGGCTGTCATAGGAAAAAAAAAGACATCATTTCATCTGCTGTTGTTGATAAGGCTGTAAAGCACATCATGGCACATGCACAAGTGCAAAGTACATTCATATACCATAGTGTGCCCAAGTTTCAAGGCAGAGCAGGTGACATTACCCAAATGTCAATCAGAACCCATTGGCTCATGAAAGAATGAAAACTAAATTATTTCTAATTAAAGCACCTCAAATCAGCCTCTGGATCTGAGTGACATATAGCAGGATCAGGATGATGTGTAACACAGCTCCTAAGGAAGCTGCAGCAAAGCAGAGGACCCATTCATGATTCCAAAAGCAGCTGAATTGAAAACATATGATAAGCAGTGTCTTAGTCACTGTATTAAAATAAATTACCTAATTTAAAAATGTTTTTAGGGTGCTCTTATTTTTCTCTGGATTTTTGTATATATAACCCTATATCTGGTTTACTGGGTCTTGATCTGCCTCTTCATAATTTTCTTACTTATCAGTGATGTAGTACAGTTGTCATTCTTCAGTACAGAAGATTCAACAACAAAATACATGGAGAAATTAACCATGGAAGCAAGGAAAAAGGCACTGCTTTCCTTATACTTCAAACGGACACTTATTGAGAGAAGTAATATTACTTGGAAAGATTGGAGCAATCTTTAAAGCATTCAGTCCCTTGAACAGACTATATTTAGCAGACTAAGAGGAAATCTGTAGTAGGAGTATAACCTTCTTGGGACAAAATATGATATGCAAAACATTTATAAAATTCTTTGACAAAATAATTTTGATGTAGTCTCCAAGAGTATTTTTCAGAGACAGATACTAAAAAAGGCATACATAAAATGACTGCAAATATGCTGCAAATATGACTGCAAATATGCTGTTGAAGTTGTTGGTTTGAAATTACACACTTTTTAGATGAAAACTGTTAAACTGCTTACTAGTAGGGTTAGCTCTTCATAGGTAGAAATCTGTTCAAGAGTGAATGTGTAGAATAAAAACAATTAAAAGGTTGATTAAATAAAACAATTAAGTAGTTAAAGTAGTTAAAACCGAACATCTATAAATGTAGCTGGGATCCTACTGTCCTATAGAAAGCAAAGGAAAGATCCATGGTAATATATACAGGGACTGATTAGGTTAGTGGCTTCCTAACTGTTTCAATAGTGCTAGACTGTATTTGAGCACCATTGAAACATCTTGCTACTCAAGAAAGATGGTCTGCTGGGTAAGGGTTAACAAAGCCAAAATGATACGTTTTCAGTTATTAACTGTGCATGGGTTTCTTTTTTGACATTAAGTGAGGAATAATGTCATTGAGCTGCAGTCATAATTTTTGAAAAAATTATAGTAATGCTTTTTTTTTTGCCTCATATGGGTTTCATTTTGAAGGTATGCCTATAAGAGTGTCTAAAATGTTTTCTTTTTCTTTCATTTCATACATATTAAAAGAAGACAGATTTATGGATGCACTTTTCAAAACTTTTTGTTCATTTGAGTCCTCTCTCTTTTGCAGACAAAAAGAAAGACCAAAAGACCTTTATTTTTCCCTCAGAGAAATTGTGTGTGGCAGTTTTAAAAGAGTTTGTAGCTAAAAAAAAAAAAAAAAAAAATTCTGACCTATTCATTAAATTACTTGTACAGTTGCTTAAGTTACTTATTCCTCAGAAGATTTTCTTTCCCAATTTTCACTTTACTGCTTTTTGATTTTCTTTTAATTTGATCCTCTAAGACACTACAAACAAGCCACTGGTTTTGCATAGTTTCCATGCAAGTTCCTTTTTACTCTGGAAATTTTAACAATAGAATTTGGAAGGAGCTGTGATGGAACACACAGCTGAAACTCATTTTTTAAAAGCATCTGAGGGAGAGTTAGCCCGCTTAACTTGTTTTTACTCTTGTAGCAAAGACTTGGAATGTGACCAAGTAGTGGATATACGGTAGAAGTACAGTATTTAAATGAGAAAATTGGGTTTTGAATCAGAAGTGTAAACTGAGGGGCAGAATACAGAACTGAGCAGAAGTTTTCAGTTTATTTATAAGTTTTAGCAAATATCAGAGTCAATGCAAAGTCTAAATTTTCCAAGAGAAAGCATTTATTCTACTGGTCTTTTGTTGTTTTGTTTTGTTTTTCACCCTATTTCATGTAGTGTCAGACATAAATCCTGTCCTTTCTGGATTGCCACAGTGGCAGGTCAGGGGCCACATTGATATGAAACAGCTTTAGCAATAGCTGCTTGGAGGACAGAGGCACACTTGCCAAAATCTGATTTTAGTGGAAAACATAGGGTCAAACTGGGGTTTATTTTTGTCTGCTTTTGTGAAAGTTTTCCTGGAGCCGCATGGCAATTGTATTAAACCACAAGCATTTGGGAAAGAAAACCTAGCCAGAATAGCAAGGCCCTGGGAATGGGGATCGGTGAAGGACGTAGGCTCCTGCCAAATTGTCATTGCAGCACATAACGTTTAGCAGATGCTGGAGAGCAGCTCCAGCAGTGTGGAAAGGAAGACCCTGTTAAGTGTCGTGGTGCCTCTTCCCTGCCAAGGAGGGAGGTGGGGATGGGCATGAGGTGCTGGAGATGGGGCTGGGCACGAGGTGTTGGGGCATCTGTCAGGAAAAAAGAGAGCAACAGGCAAGTAGGAAGGGATATTTATCCTGGAACTTAGAGAGTTGTAGCAAGAGAAGAGCCTTTGGAGATAAATGAATGTGTAGTCGCTGTGCTGCAAAGCAGTAGTTATGAAGGTCTTTTCTGCACAGCCTCCTTCCAGCAGATTGCATAATCCATGGAGTAAGTGGAGCTTCCCAAATGTTCCTGCCATTTGCTGTCATGAATATTTAGCAGAGTGAAAATGCCTGATTAGGTGACCACCTGCAGGTCTGACTTGTTGGTGTCAGACATGCCTGCTTCTGTAACTTTCATTTTGACAACTTTGCCTCTGCACTTCGAGATGCAGCAGCTAAACGTGGACATAAAAAGATAATGTATTTTTTAGAGTGCTGCAAAGTGGAGCATCTGGTATAAAACACATTAAAGTGAAATCTGCCCAGAGATCACATGTTCTTCAAAACACACTGAGAAAATTTGAAGCAGGTAATGAAATTAGTTCTTGTATTTTATTAAAAGAAATTGGACTGCAAATGGAGACCATTTTTCCTTTCACTGAGTGCAGTGAGTCTGAGCCATGAGAACAGAACCGCTGCAGAGATCACGTTAGTTTGTTGATAAGGGTCTTGTCTGAGCAGTGCGGAAATGTGATTCTTTGCAGACTCACGGGGACTGAAAGTAAAATACTGCACAAAAGCCTCCCAGTCATCCTTGGGAAAGAATCTTGGCAGAAACTTTCTACGCCCTTAATAAAATGTTTGCAAAGATTCTGGATACCTCATGTGAGAGCTATGTCATGAATTCCAAGCACATGAGGTAAAGCATAAAGATCAGGCATAAAATGTATTTATCAGGAATTCTGATTCTGCAGTAATTTCACCTGCCTGCTTGCTGGTTCCTCTTGCCGAGACACATTCTAACTTTCTAAAGGTATTAAGAAAAACAGTCACACTGCTGCAAAATATTTCCTTTGTTGTCTTAAAATGTGGAGTTTCTTTCCAGTCTGTCTCTTACGTTGGCTCCAGGCCCAGCACAAACAGTATTCTGCAGTTTTGCAAGGTTGTATCAAATGTCCAAAATCCACCAATGAGAGCTTTATACTTTTTTACCAGATTTACAGTGGGAGAAGTGAATTAGAAGACTAGTCTGTGGAAGCCAAATATCAGTGACACAGTTTTGTTATTGCAACCCAGCATTAACACATGAACAGCTACTCTAATCTCTAATTATGGTTTTTTGCTTGTTTGTTTGCTTGTTTTTTAACAAAAACACAGGAATGTTAAGCCATTTTGGAATCTTGAGTTCTTCATGCCCTATAAAACTTTAAGATTTGAGCACTCCAAGAAATTATACGACACCTCACTGTCAGTTGAGGTAGCTGTCCCGTGTCCCATATGAACACGTCAGGGCTGATAGATGTGACCATCCATGGTGTTGTAGGTGCAACAAGAGACTGAAAGCACACGATTACCTTGAGTTACAACAGCACCTCAAATAGATGTTGTGCACTGACAAATGACTTGAAAGCAAAGGCACTACTTTCCATGGACTGTCAAATAGCCACCCATTTCTTTTATTGCTATATACCTGCATTTTTAAATGGTATTACTCTATGTTAGTCTCTTGATTTGTGTAGGATGCTATGTTGTTGTGTAGGATGCTTGATTTGTGTAGGATGCTGTGTAGGCATGCTATATGTTCTACATAGGAAATTGCTAAATCCAATTCTCAGAAGTCATTGTTGAGTCTTTTTGTTTTTTCCTGTCAGTGCTATCCTGTTTGGATCAGTCCTTGGCCCAGAGACAGTGCTCACAGAGCATGAGCTTTTGCTAATACTGAGAACTGAGACTGTTCTCATTGATAAGGAGAAAAAAATTAATTTCCCCTATCTGGAGCAGTCAGGGAATTGAAGTGGAAAGTGAACAAGAACAAAGGCCATTGTGAACCGGGGAGACTAAAGCATCCAGAAATAAACTACATTAGGAAGACACTATAAAAAAGAGTAAAAAACAATGTGATCTATGGTATTTCCCTTCTGTCTACAAAGTCCATCTCTGTCTCTCTTTCTTTACTGATTTCCTTCTGGCCTTGCTCAACTAGCCTATGAATTGTGCTGTAATGTTGTTCACTGCTATTGAAAGAATAAAGCTGGGATGCGTCTTCCCATGCCTGAAAAGCTGGCAGGGGAACAGCTTCGGGTTTCCTGTTCTCAAAAAAGCTCTGCAGGTTTCTCTCACTCAGCTTGGTGGCGTACAGCTGGAAAATCTGCTCCAGTTGCTCCTTCTCTTTCTCGACGTACGTCCTCCAGAACTTCAGCTGGAGGTGGCTGACTTTCGACTGGCAGCTGGCACAGCACGTGGTCAGCAGGGACAGGAGAGCGGTGATAACTATCACACACCAGCCTAAAATCTGGGAAAAACAAGAGACAGGCACACACCAGCCTAAAATCTGGGAAAAACAAGAGACAGGCCCCAGTGACAACGCCACTTAAGTCAAGACTGTCCAACATAGTGATTGCTCTGCAGATGAATTGAATTTAATGCATACATATTAATGAGGCTTTCACAAATTGCCCAAAGGGGAAACAGATGAAGTCAGGACCAGGGCTTCTCCATATTGATCATTTGATACCTTTTTCCAAGGAAAGGGAAAGCCAGCTGTTTTTAACAGTAGAATGTAAAACTCTCAGGAAAACTTGGCATTAAATCCGTGTGTGCACGAAGGTGTATAGACAACCTCAGTTTTAAATGATGCTGTTTTATAGTAAAGAGAATCTTGGAGGCTTGACCAGTGCAAAGTCAAATGCAGATGAAGGAACTGAACAGATCATCTGAAATTCACAATTTGTTTATAATCTCTTGCAGCAAAAAATCATGAAAAGGTTAAATAATCCATCAAAAACGTAATGTTTGAGTAGTGTTATACAGCAAACAAAGTACACCTGAGAGGATGATCAGTGTCTCAATAATTTAGAGGGGAAATTGATGAGAGTTTCTTGCAAAAATATGATGATCTGTCTACAGTGTGTTTGAATTCCTCACTTAATTGTAACAGAGAGGGAAAAGTGTGTAGGTAGGGGAATAAGCTGACACAATTACCGGATGGAAAAAGGTTTCAGTTTTTTTTGAAACTGTTAAATAATATTAACCATCAAGAATTAGGACAGAAAAACAATGTTTAGAATCATGACAAACCAGAAAACTATAAAAAGGTAAGTAACCTTTGGTCCAGGTCAATCTATATTTTAAACCACGAACATTTTGAGATGTGTTGCTTTTAGATTTTTTTTGAAGAAACAATTTTAACATTAATTAGCTAACAAGAATATAAATGAGAGCTTTAAACTAAAAAGCTTCCTCTAATTTGTTTCCCAGGAGATTCACTGAATTCTAAACAATTCTTGCTGACATTTTTTGACCTTTATGAATTGGTTTTTTTGTGGTAGAAAATAAATAAATCAAAACCATATAGGAATTTGCTTTTCCAGTCACTTTTGTGCTATCTGGTATTTATGAATATGTGACATACTGTCCTTTTTAGAATCTTTATTTTAACTTGAAGAATGGATTTCTCTATTGTCATGCTATCAACTGACTCATTTTTTGCTGCTTCCTATACACGCAATTTAAAGCCTTTAAAACTATTATTTGCCTTTGAAAAGATTCAGTTAAATTTATCTGCATTCCAGCCTTTGCAAGCACTGTACTCTTTGTATGTGAACCGCAAAACAAAACTGCTTCCTGGCCTGGAAACAGTTCCAGATGGATGCAATCCCCTGACCAAAACTAACTGGCTCAAAAGATTATTTTTTGATTTCTGCTGTTTCCTGGTCACCTTATTTCCATCATTTCTATAGTATTTTCTTTTCTTTTTTCCCTTTCTTTTGATGTTTATGTCTCTAAATTTTCAAATGAATGTTACAAGGCAATGAATAAAACTGTAGCACAGCAACATGCGAAAGGGTAATATGGTCTCAGCTTGGGTTGTTTTAGCTTAGTAGTTCTTTTCTTCTGGCAAGAGGAAAATATTTAACAAAGTACTGAAATGTGTAAGTTCATGACATGGGATGAGAGCAATGCAAACCTAAATAAGTTATAGAAGGAGTATGATACAAATCCCATTTTCTCTCATTTTCCCAATGTGACATAAGAATTCATTCTAGTTTACAAGAAAATATGTAATTGTTTTGATACAGATTTTTTTAAATAGGACAGACCCCTTTAAAAAGATGCCAATTCTTAGTTCAGCCTCTTCAAACTGGAAGATTTGCTTCCATTCATTAGGGAAGGAAGTTTAGCTGTAATGATCCTGACTTCAGTTGGGCTCCCCAGGGCTCTGTCACAGCTCAGACTGTGCTAAAAGATTTAAGGTCTTTATTTTGCAGAGCTGCATCATGCCAAAACTTCAAGTGAAAGCAGTGATGCTACTTCAGCATCTGACATTAGAATCTTTCACAGACCTGAAAAAGCAGTAGTTCAAATTATATGATGATCTTTAGTTGTTTTTCTTACCTGAGACTGTGCTTGCAGAGTTAGTTTGAGTTCCTCACTCTCTGGAAAGGACATGCTGCTTTTGCCACAGGAAACCTTGTGGAGCTCTTCAAAGCACTTAGCAGATTTGTTGTGACAAACTGCATGTAAGTAGGCAGGATTTTTTAAGCCACTCATGGCACATTCGTAGAAAGTCCCGTTGAGCAAAGCCACAGAAAGCCACATTACTGGGGCTACCAGAGCATTTAAAGTGATACGTCCAAAGACATAAAAGAAATAGCAAAAATTGTCTTTTGGGAATATTTTTCTGGGATTCACCCAGCAGCCCGTAAAGAGTTTCCATGTCTTACTATTTAGGAAATATCCAAAAACTAGCAAAACAAAAGCGGGTGCGAAGAGAAATACCAAACCATACCTGAAGTTTTCATTGCTGCAGGGACATCTGAAAGCAACAAGAGAAAATATGCGCTCACCTCCCAGGGTCAGCAGCGCCATAAAACTGTAACCAATTGCAGTTTTCTGCTTCACTAAGAATTTCAGGATTGTTTGGAATGTATCCATGTCTGATGCTCCCCAAAGAAGTTAAAAATCAAGATGCTTTTGTCTGTGTTGCAGCAGTCTGCAGTGGCGGGTAAAGGAGAGCCTTTCAGATGAGAAATGATCTGCTGCCGCCTGCCTGGGTTAGTGCCGTCCAGAAAGAGCAGTGATGTCATGGTTTGCATAAACAAACTCCCAAGGGACCCTCTGCACAGCAGATGTTGCAGATTTACAGTAAAAGTAATCAGTAGAGCAAGAAACACAGAAGAGCAAATCAGTTTGCCGATCAGCAATGTTGGATTTTTTTTGACTGCAGCTATAGATAAAAGCACATGTTCACCAGGTGCAGAACTTCTGGAGATGTGACCCAAATCTCCAGCAATATAAGAGTGGGCCTGATATGGATGCTAATGGTCGCAGGGGAGTGTGGCTCTACCGAAGCACGTCAGGCTCACGTGGTAGAGTTTACTCCTTTTTGCAGGTTGCCTTCAAGATGTACCTTGGGGTCACCCCTAGCGTGAGCTGCAGCAGCGCCGCGGGCAATGAGTTCTCCCTAATCCTGGACAAGAACCCGCTAGTGGACTTTGTGGAGGAGCTTCCCGCGGAGCGAGCCTCACTTTGTTATTGCAACCTCCTCTGCGGGGTGATTCGAGGTGCCTTGGAGATGGTAAGGAAATGAACGGCTGCTTTCTCCTCTCTTTGTTAATACGCACCCAGAAGCAAAGGAAGGTGAACTCCCATGTCCAGATAAAGGAAGGAAACTTAGTAGTACTAAGTATTAGTAATAGAATCAGAGAGCTCTCTCAAAGCATACGAAGTTTATTCGCTCTGTGATTAAATGGAAGGCTTGTAGAAAAGAATACATGAAGTTCGTCCTTTAGAAGTGACTGCGTTGCAGCCCCCCTTTGTTTCTAAAACATAGCATTTGTTACTTTATTATGTTTCCCCCAGTGAAAATCTGTTTTGTCACGTTTTCTATGTTTCAGAAAAATTCAAAATGTTTAAATATTACTTAAGTGAATTAACTGAAAAATTGTAGCAGCTTATATAAGACGAATTAAGAAATGTTTTGATAAGGAATGTTTTGATAAGGAACAGTATATGACCATGGGAAATTTTGTGATTACAGAATCAAGATTTAAGTTCCCAGAACAAAGCAAAAGAATGCACTGAAGATTAACATACTGTGCAATTTTTACCGTGCACATAAACTTCCTTTTTGTTATTTTGTTTTGAAAAGACATGAAAAATAGTACAAAACTCTTTCTTATGAAAGTTGTGAAAGAGAGTCCTCTTGTGGTGGGAGATAAAAAAAAATTCCTCTTGAGAAAGGGAAGAAAACTGGACATTCTTCTACTCAACTCATTAGTCCTAATTTCTTCTAGGTTCACTTATCAGCAGAAGTTACCTTCCTCCAAGACAAGCTGAAAGGTGATGCTGTGACAGAAATAGGAATTGTATTTTTAAAGAATATTGAAGACAAAAAGCACAAAAGAAACAAATGAAAGAAATACCAGGAAGAACTCTTGCCAAGCAGTATTTTGCTCCTTTTCTTTTTCCCGAGGAAGATATACAGTGTAAAATCTTTCACAAATTTGAAAGGCAACAAGAGTCAGAAATCTAACACAAGATAGAGAGAGAAATCTTCCATATTCCATACAGATATCACTATAAAAAATCAAAGTGGCCTCATCCTTCTACTTCCTCACTTAATCATACTCCTGAGCTCAATAGCAGTTTTACTATCTCAGTCTTTTGTGCATGCTGGATCCAAATATCTCTTCAGCTATATGTGACTTGGCTTTTCCCATCTGGTTTGCTGGTAATATTTCAAAGCGTTGTTGACAAGAGATGCTTTTCCTCTGCCTGTCTGTGATTAGGAATAATGACTACTACACTACTTTGTGCAGAGTCTATCTATCCGTTTGGATGTGTCATGGTTTGATCCATCGCCCTTTAAACCAAGTAGCCCCTTTGATACAACTGCCTCTCTTCCCTTTGGTACCAAACAAAGGAAATTTCACTGATGGCCAGAACAGTTTTGTCATGATCAGACTGTCCACCGCATGGTTTAGTGTGTAGTCACTGCAGACCTGTACTGCACCTGGGGAAACTGAAATAAAAATGTGGACATTGCTGTTCAACCAGCTAGTGGGTAATTGTGTGTTTCTGCCTGACCTGCAGTTCAATATCTCCCATTAAGATAGATATTTGCCTTCCAAATGTGACTGAGATGTAGAGAAATACCAATCTCCTAGAGATCTGAGCTACAGAAAAAAAAAAAGATTTAATGTTTTCCACAGTGTAACATAAGAAATCTTGGTAAAGGCCCAAGTCACTGTATACTAGCACAGTAAGTACTCTGTGCATAAACCAGTTCCACTTCCACTTTGTAAGAGCCAAAATTCTCTTTTGAAATTAAAATGCAAAGTTTTGATTTAGTTCAATGGAGCCCAGATTTGACTTTGATTTTATTGCTGTGATTTGTATGTTCTTCCCTCAGTCCACTTCATTCTTGATCCTGTTAAGCCAGGAGCAGCTCTTATCTTTCGGCAGCAAGGTCTGTTCAACCAGAACATTATAATCCTCACTATAATCCTTCTTTCTTTCTTTGTCATAATAATCTAATACCATAGTGGCATAAGGAAATGGAGTTTTTCTTTTTTTTTTTTTTTTCTTTTTAAGCAAAATAACAAGTTAATTATTACCCAGCCTTTTTTTGGGCTCAGCTCAACTTCCTGTTACAAGTTAAAATAACAAGTTACAGCATGTAGTATTACCTCTATATTTCTTGTCATAAAGACATTTTAGAGAGTTGCTTAGACATTTTGGAGAGTTGTGCCGCTTTCATGCACTTGTGCACCTGCAGTGGGGATTTTGGTGCTCAAACTAACAGCTATGGGCAGGTGGTATCTTTGGCTGACTATAAAAAGGTCCTTTACATGGTAATGACCATTTTTTCCCCAGAATGTAACAAATGAATACTTTCCTCTTGTTGCATTGAGAGTGAATAACCTGTGCTGTTCTTGTTTTGTGTGATACTAATCGGTCGGATGTGCACACACGTATGTGCATGTGCCTGTGCACACCTGCAGCCACACTTTCTACAGAGGTTCCCACCAGCTAAAGAGCATGAAAATCATGACAGGGCATATAGGCTGGCTCCAGTGTATCCACAGTCTATTAAACATGCCCTGCCCGCAAGCATTACATCGAAAATTCAATATTGGCAAAGTAAGAACCATTAGTGACATCCTGAGGCCTTTGAGTCTCACCTCTGGCCTTGAGGTGGCTGAGGATTCTCCTTTACAGACTTCAGTGCAAAACATCTGTGGTTATGCCTAGTGTAAGACATTTCTTTATGTTCCAGGGCTTCAGATTAAACTGCATAGGTAAAATTTTTACTTTTACTTAGACATGGTCAATTTTGAATCATGGGCTTCTGCTGTATAAATGGGCACAAAGCAGAAGAGCCTGGGCCAGTAAAGCCCGCACTGATCTGAGGTCAGGCCAAGAAGTTTCATGAGGCTGATGGCTGAGAGACCAGGGGCTGTTGTGTACTCCTGAACTCTGAGCCACCTTCCCTGTGCTGGGACACAGGCTCAATGTGACACCATCAATCTGCTCCTTTTTCCCTTCCCTTCCCTTCCCTTTCCCCTTTCTCCTTTCTCTTTTTTAATGTTTAATGTTTAATTTCACCTTGGATCAGCCTGCACATTGTATTCAGAAGGGAAAGTAAACAAATGTTAGCTAAGACCTCACCAGAAAGGTGTTACTCATCCATTAAAGTCTGCGCCTGAGAAAGGACAGCATTCCTCTGGGTGCAGAAAGTCACCACAAAGTCTCGGCTTTATTTACTTTGAGGGGAGCTTTAAAGCTCAGCGCTGCAGTGGCTACAGCTTTTAGACTTCTCTTCAGGCCTTACTGAGTCAAGGAACATTTTGTTACTGTTTTGTTACTGCTACAGTGGGGCCAGGACTTTGTTTTTTGCCAACCTACGACATTCCAGAGCAGATTTACTTTTTCTTTTCTTCTGGAGGTCAATGATCAAATGAACTCTTCAGTACGAGAGGCCGACTGGGACATTTCTAATTGAGCACTGCTTCCTGGAGACAGGAATAACAAATTGGGCACCTGTTACTACATTAACCTCTCACTTCTGGGAAGAAAAAACTCGAAGCAAAGCAACAATTCCATGGCAACATGATTTTTTAAAAATTTATTCTTTTCCACAAGCAGTATTAAACCTGGATTTTATTTTTCCTTTTTTTTTTTTTTTTTTTTTTTTATATTTTTTTTTTTTTTTTTTTTTTTCTCCATATATGCTATAGGTTCCATTTATAGCACGAATGGAGCCTCCAAGCTAATTTGTACCCATCTAGATAAAACAGGCTCTTCTCTTGCTTCCTCTCTGGGAAATGACCACAACAAATACCTTCTATCTCTCTGAAGATTTTTCAAGTTAGAATTTGCTGTTTTGAAGGAAAAGATTTTGAGGAAGGGTAAGAGGAATGGAAGGACAGTCCTGACAAATCTGTCTAAAACTCACCTCTCTAAAATGCTCTCTAGGAAAGCTTTGCAATGAGAAAATGAAAATTATCCTATTACCTCCTTTTTTTTTTTTTTTCTTTCACTTAAAATACTATCTTCAATTCTTGTAATTAGATTTTGGATGTAGGTTCCTTATGCAGGAAATGTCCACTCCTTCTTAAGTTTCTATTATTTATTAATATAGGTGACTGTGTATCTATGCTACAAATATTTGTTAATATTTGTTAATGACATCTTTTTCATGAACTAGCTCTTCAAGACATGTTACTCTGCACTTAAGCTCCATTTTGGAGCAAGTTAAATAGCTTATTTGACAGGGATATCCAAGAGTTTGTTAGGGATTGATTCCAGGGTAAAAATACTGGGTGTAACATGGAGTATGTATTTAAAAGCATTCTATTATTATTTTTAAAACATTTAGCTGCTCTGAAAAGCAGCTAAAATAGAAAACAATATAAAACAGACACTGGATTGTTAGTCTTGCTTTGTCTTCCCCTAGATGTAGCATTCAAATGTCTGCTTTTCCTTTTTTCCTTTTTTATTTTGAAGAGTTTTGGGCTTACAGGAAATGAGCAGTTCATCTTCTAGTTCAGCAGACAGGTTGTAAAAGGAGAATTTACCTCAGAAGAACTTTCTAGTTCCACTGCTATAAGCTGTTGAACACATAAAGTAAAAGGACTGGAATCTTTTTGCTTATCAGCAAATGACCAAATGACGAGCTGCTAAAATAAATGACACTGTTTCCAATGAAAGCATTTTAAAATGTGCAGGTTGTTCCAAAATGCAAATTATTTCCCAGATATGAAAAGACATGGTCCTTTCCTTGAAAAGCTGATTAAGAAAAAGTAACTACTTTATTCTGGAACTTGTTCTAACCTACACTGAAATATATATTTTCAAGTCAAATATATGCTAAGCCATTACTAAAAAAATAACAATAAGCTGAATTCTGATGAAAATTTCCTTTCATTTTTGTCTCATTGATACCACCAAGTGTGAAACTAGGGACTTTTCACCCCAGCTGCCAAATGCAAAATTCCAGGTTTTTGTTCATAATTTGAATAATATCTGCGATATATTTATTATTTTAAATACAGGTTTTCGTTCATGATTTGAATAATACCTGCTGATATATTTATTATTTTAAATACATGCCTTTTTCTCAAAGAGAAGCACTATATGAAAACTTCCATTGTGAGCTATCTATATGTATTTAAATGCACTCAGGCAAAGCCGTAATAAAATTTATTTAGAAAAAAAACACCAGTTTTTACACACGGCCCTCAAGAGGGGCACAGAATACAACACCGTTTATATCACAAAGTTAAAAGCTTGCCAGCATTAGGCGGGATTTGTCTCATCAGAAGCCTCATTCACCCATGTGCTGCATCTCCTGCACTGACCCACGGGTGCTCTACTCGGCCGGCCCGGGCCCCACGCTCTCTCTGGGCTGGGTCTCCGTGTACCTGTGTATCGCGCTGTAATGCAGCTCCTCAACGCCAAGCGTGTTCAGGGCGCAGATCTGCTGCCAGGCCTGGTGGCTGGGCGTCTGAAATGGTGCTCGGGCAGGGCCTTCAAAAAAGTAATTCACGTTTCTCTCTGCCAGCTTGGTTCATGGTCTTTGGCCTTGGCCTGAAAAAGCTCCCGCTCCTTCTTCAAGTAGGTTTTCCAGAACTTCAGTTGAAGAAAGCTAACCGGGGAGTAGCAGTGGCTGAAGCAGGTTGAAATCAGGGTCAGGGCAGTGATGATGCTTATCAGAAGCCAACCTATAATCTTAGAAAACAGAGTGATGGGTTAATGCGGTTAACACAATCCAAGCAAACACAGCATGGGAAGAGTTTAAGTTTGCTCCCTGTGGAAGGAGAAGATCCCATATGGACAAAATGAGTTAATTTTACATAAATTCAGCACTCCTCAGCTGGTATTTTGGGACTGAGGATGAACCCAGCTAGGTGAAGAAAAGATTTTTTCCTCGGCTGTATCCAGGTCCCCCAGCTTTAAAAGCACGGTACTTACCAGCCGTGGCTACAGTTCTGGCTGTATTTATTCTACCTACAGTATCATTTTCCCCATGTCAGGTGGGACAGATAAGACTTCCTGCTTGCTGTGTTTTACTTGCTCTTGTAAAATAGCCTGGAAAAAACAACTAGTTACCATAATGCACAAGAGAAGCTGTCTCCTGTATGTTTCATAGGAAGGACACAGACCTTCCTCTATATCCATGGACACAATTTCTGTCCTTATGGACAGAGATTCCTGACTCTTATTCCTGACTCAGGACTTAGCATCCCTAGCATGTGATGGTAATTCTCAGAGGCCCAACATAAACTGTGTGTCTTAGAGATGTTGGTCAGTCCAATAAACAACTAAACTTAGTGGAAAACTCTGAGGAGAGAAGATCTAACAGTGTCCCCCATTCACTTCAGGCTGATATTTTATTTTCAGAGGAAAAACATTTAAAAAATGAATTTGGTTCCACCCGGCTCCTAATTTAGTTTGAAGTAGATGATACTTAAAATAGTAGACAGTAATAACAAAGATATAACACTCCCCATCCCTATCCCCATCCCCATCTCCATTTTTCTTTGATTAATTTGCTTCTTTAGGTTTCATTGAAATAATAGTAGAAATCAAATTTCCTTGTTTTTGTTCCCTTCCTATCTTATCTTAATAAAATGAGACAGAGTTTTCCCCTTTTCAGGCTTTCTCTTGGAGAAGGAGGAGCAGCACAATAAATATTTCAAGTTAAGTATTTCAAAAAACGGAATACTTTTCTCAAAAGCATTTGTACTGAGTAGGAACTTATAAGGTAATTGCAATCTTTTATAAGCTTAAACAGACGGTCAGCCTGAAAAAAAGAGATATTTTTCTGAGAAAAAGGGATAAAAAACTGCATTCTCTAACGGAGCTAAGAAGAAAAACAAAGAAACCCAAATGCAAAAACACAGCACTGGAAATTTTTGCACATTTCATTTTGTTCCATAAAGAAGGAAAAAAGTCCTAATAATATTAATTGCATTGACTGCCTTGATCACAAGAAGAATATTTTGACAAAATAAGGTAATTTTCATTATTCTCTTAGAATAAAAGTGTAAAATTAGTAATAGGTTCAAGCTTTGAGATTCATAGTCGAATGAGCCGTTCTCTTTGTTTCACTTGCAAAATCTCTCTTGTAGAGACATCAGCTTCCTCATAATTCCTGATCTCAGTGTCTTCTCAGCTAACAATTTCTCACAGGTGTTTTAGATATTTAGAGAAGCTAAAAAGCGAAAACAGAAGAATTGGTGTGGAAAATTGCAGTGGGAAGTCCCAATATTCAACAAGTTCCCTGGCCAGCTCTGAAAGCGATTGAATAAATGGCAATCTCAGGGAAATTGCTATGGAGCCATCCAAAAAAAAAAGGAAGTTCATGTAGACAGCAACTTAGTACTTTTCAGGTGGAGTCTTTTGACTGATTAATTTTTGTTTAACAGATAGCATGAGAGAGAAGGATCCTTTACAGTCACTGACAGTCACTCCACATTCAGTAGAGTTAACATCCATAGGGTAAACAAAAGAACAGAGAGGCCTTACCTGGGATTGCGTCCGAAGACTCAGGAATTCACCTGATATTTTCTCAGATATATTCTGATCACAGGGTATTCTGACCAGCAGCTTTGGACACTGTTCTCCTTTACCTTTACATGAGAGCTCTTTCATCAGGCTGCTCCCAGAAGCTGCACACTCGTAGAAGCTGGCGTTGAGCAGGGCCACCGAAATCCAGGTGAGAGGAGCCACCAAGGCTCTTGCTACCACTGGTCCCAGCTCTATGATGTAGAAGCAGCGTTTTCCCCTGAGGTTACAGCCACCACACTTATCCCAATGACAGCAGCCCGTAAGCATGAGAATCAGCATCAGCTTGGTGTTTGTGATTAAGCCTAACAGAAAGAGGATGATGGCAGGCACCAGGAGGAGGACAGAGCCATAGAAGATATTCCAGGAATTGCAAGGACACTTGAACACCACAGCAGAGAAGATGTACTCGCTGGTAGCTGTCAGCAGGGACACAACACTGTAACGCAAAGCAATCTGGTGATTGAGACAAAAATGTAGTTTGTCCATTTTCTGCCAGGGGCCTTCTTTTACTTGGAGGAAAGCAGAAATAGGAAAAGAAGTACCCTCAAACTCCCACAGCTTAAAAACTAAAAAGCTTTCAATTTCAAGATCTTTCAGTTTCTGTTGATGATGTCAAGCTAGTGAACCATTTGAGCTGCTGTCTGGAAACACCCATTTAGGGGAAATGGGAGAGTAAAAAGTCACTGAATAGTCTCATGACTGTGTGGAAAACACAGTGCAAACTCACCTCAGTAAAGAACATCAAAACAGTGAAACATCTGCCTGTTTTTTCTTTAACATAGTTTCTATTTGCCCATACATGCCTGCAGTGTATCTAGAAATAATTTAAATTTCATGAGATATTCACTGAAGATTTTGCATGAGACATCAAATTCAAAGTGTGAGTAAAATGTAAGAAATCAGCCTAAAATTTTGTGCCATTTTCCATACTCTCTTATTATTAACACTACAATATGAATTGTTCTTTCATGGAAGAAAAAACAACTGTTAATTAATTTAAGCACGTTAAGATTAGCAAGTTAATCAGTTAGACAACTTAAAGTGGTTAAAGTTATTAAAATAATTATGCACAAATCAGTCAGTGACCAGCACAGATTGCAATGACACAGAATTATTTAGCAAGTAGTTTCAATTGAAGCTCTAGCAACAAGAGTGCCACATGTTAAGAATTATTGTTCCTTCATTTAAAGCTTCCAGCCTCTTCTGCTCTTCAGAGATGGTCTTGGGAATCAGAAGGAAGATGTAGCACAAGTACACGTCATCCTGCAATGTTTCTGTAGCTGAAATTAGAGAATACCAATTTCCAGATAATGTTCAGAAGTAGGAAAAGAATTATAACAATATAAAATAAAGCTCACCGAATTGTGATGAGTAAACCCTGTGTAGTTTGGCTACTTTGTTTAGTAATTTCCTTTTCAACTCTTGAGTGAGAGATGCTATTACGACAAAATTCATTTTTCAGAGGTTAGTGACCCAGGCACACTCATCCATGTAAGACTCATATACTTTTGCTTTAGGACAGAAGAAGACATATCTGTGCAGTTTTCAAAAGGCACCAGTGCCTTTTTTTCCTGAGAGCAGTATATTTTTCCTTAGTGTAGTGTGTCAGTTTTTCTGAGTGTTGCTGTTTCTTTTTATCTGACAAGTGAAGCTTCTGTTAGGGATCTTTTCCCTAAAAGGTCTGAAAGAGTTACTAGAAATAATCTGATGGGATATGGAATTAATTTGGGAAAGGTAATTTTGTTCATCTTTGGTATCCCTTATTTGCACAGCAGCATTGCAACAGCTAAGGTGTTTGTCAACCAACTGGGAGGTAAACAAATCAGGATATCTGTGAGATAAGCTAGTGTAATTTCATGATTTGGCAGAGCAGTATCTCACTAACATTCTAGCACCCTCCACACATGAAAGTTTCCAGCAGTTGGCATGAATGAAATATGGATGAAGAACCTGACATCCATTTTGTTTCTCTTCCAGACCCTAAATACTGCAGGGCAGGTTCCAGATAACCACACAGTGCTTAAAAATTGTCTTATTAATATCACATCATTGTGAAGGAAAGATTCTGTTTCAAGTTTCTCTTTCACAGCACTTTAATATGGATAAGGAATTGCACAAACATACACAAACACATGTACACATGTGTATGTGTGTATATACATATATATAAATGTATGTTGAAGCTCCCTACACTTATTTCCTGAAGTCAAAACACTTCTGTGAGCAAAAAATCATATGGGAGGTTGAACTGACTGAATTGCTCTCAGTCCATGGATGCTCACCAGTAGCACAACTCCATTTCCCAAAATTACTAGAAAAGCATCAGTTTGTATAAACTGTCTTAAACTCAGAGAGTTTGAGCTGAGAGAGTGTTTTATCAGATGAGAGAGAGAAATTTTGAGTGTGTTTCAACACCATTCAGCCTCTAACTGTAAGTACGTCAAGAGATTAAGACGGTGTTAAATGTCTCTCATCCTTTTGATTTAAGTAGAGTCAAAGATTTTATAGAGGAGATATTAAATAAATTAAATAAAAGGATGCACAGAAACCTAAGGATAGTGAAGAACTAGTTCGGTGTGACCTGTGAGTGCAATAGAAGTCCAAGAAAGACGATGAAGAGGAGAATCATCTTGTATTTTCATACATATTCAGAAAATGCAAAGGAGCAAATTTAAGAAAAAAAAATCTAGAAGTCGTTAGCTAGAATATGAGTACGATGTGATTGTGAATCTTTCCAAAACATGCAGTCCCAGTCGGCTATATGAGGGGAGGAGGCAGATGAATAGTCTGCAGACATAATAGGAGGTATCACTCAGACCTTTGCTTTAGGGGCAGTGGTCTGTCCATGGATGCTTTGCACGCTTGGGAACAAGCAGCTTTTTGGGAAGCTGCCTAGATGGCGCCTGTGCATCACGATACGCAGCCACCAAGAGGGGTTACCGCAGGGCTTGCAAAACGCGCAATGCTCAGCAGTGGCTGCCTGTCGCAAGGGCAGAGTGACTCTTAAATGTACCACTAATAGAAAGACTTACCTCAAACCAGGAGAAAAATTGCTTTGTTATTGTGCAGCAGTACCGTGCAAGAATATAGTTAGAATGCTAAAGAAAAGATCCAAAAGACATAAAAATGGCAAGGCTGAATCATAGAAATATTCCGTTCAGTCTGCTAACCTCTTGTTGAGAGTGGCCAAGGCAGATTTCCAGGGTGGAGTATAGGGAATTTTTGTTATATTGCCCTGTTAATCCTTGCCTTAGACTCCTGTGTGTGTTTTCACATGAGAGGAAACATTATTGCACATGTGATCCATTGGAGGTTGAATCACAGTCTTCAATGCCATGCTATCATAATTTTGGTTCATATTTCTTTGTAATAATCTTTTACACTTGATTTTTAATAATACCTAAAGCCCTGAGCTGACATTTCAGAGCTGTGAGTTATAAACAAAAAAATGGGTAAGGGTAGTAACCCGCTCTAAGTGCATAATTTTATAGGTGAAGGTAGGATTGGGTTTCACTGTGAATATCCCACTGAATACCACACTGAATCTCTCTTGACATTTCAATGGCCTGGCCTCTCAGCCTTGTAGAGTGTATCAGCAGTTCTTCAAAGCAGAGCTTCATTATTAACTATCGAGAGTTTCATAGAATCATAGAATCATAGAATGCTTAAGGTTGGAAGGGACCTCAGAGGTCATCTAGTCCAACCCCCTGCACACGCAGGGCCACCTAGAGCACGTGGCACAGGGCTGCGTCCAAGCGGGTTTTGAAGATCTCCAAAGAAGGAGACTCCACAACCTCTCTGGGCAGCCTGTGCCAGGGCTCTGTCACCCTCACTGTCAATAAATGTTTCCTTAAGTTCCCGTGGAACGTTTGGTGCCTCAGCTTGTGGCCATTTCCTCTAGTCCTATCGCTGGCCACCACTGAAAAGAGGCCGCCCCCTCCTCCTCACTGCCTCCCTTGAGGTGTTTATAGACACTGGTCAGGTCCCCCCTCAGCCTTCTCTTCTCCAGGCTGAACAGGCCCAGCTCCCTCAGCCTTTGCTCACAGGGCAGATGTTCCAGGCCCCTGATCATCCTGGTAGCCCTGCACTGGACTCTATGAGTAGCATCATACTATCAGCAAATACTGTTGCCTTGGCTTTTATCCCCTTTTCAGATCACTTAAGAGACTTTTAAACAGTATTGTGCACACAGTATGTGTGTCTCACATTTCTATCATTTTCAGACTTATAGTGTTTTAAGATCTTTGCTCTCACTCCAGAGCTACCCATTCTTCTTAATTTTTCTTAACTTCTGCACAGCCCCTTATCAAATATGCTTTGGGAATTCAAGTTAAACTAAGTCAGATCCTCCTCCCTGTTGAGCATTATGCTTATACACATATATACATTATATTACATTATACACATATATAACATTATGCTTCTACACATATATATTAATTTCATTCATTATTATGACAAAAACCTCAGGGAAGTTGCCTGTAACATTTTTTTTTGGAGCCTTTTAAAAAATGTGATATCATATGGCTCATTTTCAAATTCTGTAATAACAGGATAGTTTTAAGAAAGGAATTACACCATTGTGTCAGTGATTAAAGCATTTGCCATAATAAATCCTGAAAATTAAAAGTAGTTACTCAAATAACTACTTAGTTCAATATAGTTCAATATTCCTTACTGTTTCTTTTGATGTTTCAGATAACTGCAATCAACTTGATAGACATTTTTTATATATATACAGTGGTTATATTCATTTCCTCTGGGAGCTACACAGGTTCAGCAATGCTGAACTTTCACTCTAAAAATGGATCTGGGACAATATATATATATATTTTTACATAACTATATGGTTGCTATGAGAAATACTCATTTTTTATTGCCAATTCAGACTCCAGAAAAAAATTATTAAACATAATAAAAAAGGATTTTCTAAACTTTCTACAAGAGATGAGGGGGAAAATGAATAACTTTTAAAGCATCAAAAGGGAGATTGAAGAGAAATTCTCTTCCTCCCTCTTTATTCAGTTTCAATAGTTTTCAGATAAAGTTCCCCCATATAAATTGAGAAAAATAGTGACTGTCCCATCACAGAGGTGGATTTATCAGAAACCATTTCCAGAAAGAGGTGAGACATTTTGAGAGAAAAAAATCACCATATCTGAAGAAATCTTCCCAGATGTCAGGATGCCAGGAAATAAGAGAAGCTCTAGGTTTGCTTCCACTTGCACTGCAGACAGTACCTATTTAGCAGTACCTGAGTCACAGCTACATTCATTTTAAAACTCTCAGCTCTGGAGAAGAAAAGCAAAAAAAAATCACATTCAAGTCAGACAGAAAGCTAGTTGAACAACATAAATACCAAAAAATTGTCCTTTTGTAACCTCTCATTGGCAGTTCCTTAAACTAGAAAGGAAGATGACCCACAGGAAAATCCCCTCACCAATGAACCTGGAGTGACCATGTAAAGGGAGCAAAAATGAGAATAATTTCCCGGATTCTGATAAATCAGAGTGCTTGGTTAGTGTTCTTCTACCCAGTGCTTCTACTTTCCCTGTTGACACCAAGATTTGGTGCTGCTGGTTCTCTCACCGTAGTTTGGCCAGCCCTGTAGCCCAAAGCACTTCTGTCTGGGGCTACCTGCAGCCTTATCACCATGTTACATATCTGACTTAGGTGGGTTTGTCCCAGGGACAGGCAACCAAGAGCTGGGAGGAGGTGGGAGCTCAGATGCACCTTGTTCATGCTGCTGTATGTGCCTGGAAGGTTTCTCCAGGCTATGGGAAGTCCATACTCTGGTGTAGGGAAAGGAGTATCACGGTGGAGGGACCTCTTTGAGGCCACAGGGATCTGAGTTGAATCTGGGACTCATTGATTATACAAGGGTCCCAAAGGGACAGGAGAAGCTGATGTGTACAAGGGGAATGATTGCTGTTAAGGAGCCCTGCTGTTGCTCTTTTTGAGTCTAACTTTAGCAGGGTTGTGTTTATCTATAATAAAACAGGATTTCAGCAAACTTCCTGTGGAAAGGGAACAGAGCTCTGTGTGAAAAAGGATTAATGCTCTCCTCCAAGCAAAACATACTTGCAGTGAAGAAGAGGGAGAGGAGGGACCGCCCTGGCTTAAAAGAGGGGGAAGGTGCCAGGAATCAAGCAGGGAATTGCACAGGACCTAGGAGTCAGAGACTGTGTGGGACAGGAGCAGCTCAGGACACCCATGGGGCCGGGGACGACCTGTCATGAAGATCCACAGGGAGCATTGATCTAGCACGCTGCTTTAGCAGCATCCATACATCCTGCACGATCCTCCCAGGGCGACTGCTTTTTGCCAATTGAATTAATGCTTCTTTCTCACAACTGCTGTAAAGCATTAACAGGAGAGGTTGTGGAAAAATAGCTTTCTGTTAAAGAATGTGGAATTCTGATTTAATGGTTATTTTTGCATTGATTTGCATTAAATTTCCTGCCTTCCAAAGTAGATGAAAATAATGCCCAAATAAACAAGATGGACATTTTTAGAACAAAATTGTTATTTTTGTTATTTGAAGCATCCTTTCATTTTGAAAGTGCTTTATTAAAATGCAGAGGTCAGACAAAACAAAATGGGCTTGTTCAGTATTTTATCAAGCTTCTCTTTAATGTTTTAGCTTTTATCCTTTCATTTCCAGCTGAACAGGTTTCAAACATTTTCCATGAAGAAAAATGTATAGTCTAACTAGTTTTGTAGTTATATTAAATGCATAACACAGGTCTTGAATGCAATGCGTGTGTCAGGGGGATGCTTTGCCAGTAGGTATTAAATAAATATTTTTTACTCAGGTAAGTAAGTGTAATAGGTTCTTTAACTTTTGCCAAGACTTTTGCTATTACTTCCAGTATATGTATCCAGAAAAACAGAGGACTACTTGGTTTCACTTATTTTTCTGTAAGTGGTTCTCTTTCCAGTTACTCTGACCAAGTCCCATCTTGCCCAAACTCCTGTCATTAGTCCTATCAGTCTCAACTCCCTCTTCACACACTGCACCTACTTTCCAGGTGGACTGACCTTCCCTGGAGGTCCCTCACTTCAGCTTGTGACACAAAGGAATTTATTCTGATTTTACGTCTGCACCAATCTTCTCCCATGTGTGTGAAGTGTCACACAGCTCAGTGGCACCACATAAATTATGGATAGTGTGAGTATTCATCAGAGCTGCAACCCAAGGAGTAGCACTGTGACTATGCACATACAGCTTACAAACATTTGTGTGCATGATTCTGGTATTTTAGGGCATTGCATTTATCAGCATTTTTTGGTTGAAAGTGGATTTTAGAGGGTAGGAGCTAGTTCCACAAAGCCAAGAGTAGCTCTGAAGGAGATTCTGAAGGGTCAACTCTACTAAAGACTCCCATGAGCAATCTCAGTAGCAATCTCTTTCTGTCATTTACTGAATCACAGAATCATAGGATGGTTGAGGTTGGAAGGGACATCTAGAGATCACCTAGTCCAACCCCCCTGCACACACAGGGACACCCAGAGCATGGGGCACAGGGCAGCATCCAGGCAGGTTTGGAAGCTCTCCAGAGAAGGAGACTCCACAAAGTCTCCTATTCCAGGGCTCTGTCACCCTCACAGTGAAGAAGTTCTTCCTCACATGGGGATGGAACTTCCTGTGTTTCAACTTGTACCCCTTGTTCTGTCACTGTCCACCAAGAAGAGTTTGGCCTCATCATCTTTACACTCTCCTCTGAGGCATTTGTTCATGTTGATAATATCCTCTCTCAATCTTCTCTTCTCTAGGCTAAACAGGCCCAACTCATTCAGTCTTTCCTCATATGAGAGATGCTCCAGTCCCTTAATCATTTTGTTGGTCTCCACTGGACCCTCTCTAGGAGCTCCACGTCCCTCTTGTACTGAGAAGCCCAGAACTGCCCCCAATACTCCAGGTGAGGCCTCACCAGAGCTGAGCGGAGTGGCAGGATCCCTCCCTTGACCTGCTGGTAACACTCCTCCTGATGCAGGCCAGTCTTCTTGGCCACAAGGGCATATTGCTGACTCATGGTTAACTTGCTATCCACCAAGACATCCAAATCCCTCTCCATAGAATTGCTTTCCAGCAGGTTGATCTCTAATCTGTATTGATGTTTAGGATTATTCCTCCTCAGGTGCAGGAACTTGCACTTGCCTTTGTTGTGCTGTTGCTCCTTCAGCAGTGTAGGTGCAGAGATTCTTATTTTGGACTCCCATAACTGAGACCAGTTGGCCTACAGCAACAAGCAGTGTGAGAAGTTTGTTGATCAACCTGATCAATTTCCAATCCACATAAGCCATAAGTAAATCTGTATTTTTTTTTAGCTGTGATTTGTAGATTAATGAAAAATATTTATTGCACTCATGATAAAATATGTGATGTTTTCATATAACAAGAAAGGTGGAAATTGTCAAGTTTTATAAAAAAAATTAACTAGTCCTAATAAGGCAGATTATAGCATTAACTCGTTTGTATTCAGGTAATTCACCCTGAGTAGTCAGCTAGTCAGTTCTAAGAAAACAGAGTTCCATCTTTCTTGTTTACTATAGAAAAAGAGATGTTATAAAATGCCTTTTGCAAACATAAGCACTTTAAATAAATAAATAAATAAATAAATAAATAAATAAAATCTCCACTCTTACTGTATACCTTTACATTCTTTGTGGTTTTGCTTTCTTCAATTTATATATCACATCTTGATATCTTGGTGCTGCATAATACCTGAGATTTAATTCTATTCTAGGTTTTTTCTTTTTTTTTGTGTGTGTGTGTGTGTGTGTGTGTATGGCCTAATGCTGGCTGCCTAGTTATATGTTATGCTCAGTATTTTTCATTAAATTAAAATTATTGCTTCTTTTTAAATTCAGCTGGATAATTCTGCTGCTACAACTGCTACAAAATGTGAACTCTTTCCTTCTGCTACAAGTTTCCCCTTCTGGGCTCATTTGTTGTCCAACATTTCGCTGCTTGGAGAAACTTTCTGTAAGAGTAAGGCAATGCAAGAGCTGAGACCCTATCTGTTCCAAAGCTTCTCACATGTTATAACATCTTAGTTATGCCTAGAACTTTTATTTGGAAAAATATCAAGTGAGAAAGGGATAAATGAAAAAAAGAACTAACTAATCATTTCCCCTTGGGTTACAGGACACCTTTGTGTGCTTGTGTTTTCTTCCACATTTTAGAGTGCAACTCAGAAGTCAAAAATAAAAAATTGCATTACTTCTGTCTCTCTGTACAGGCCTAAACTTCTGCCTCAAACTACAAGGGAAATCATTTCCAAAACAATTTGCAGTCCTATGAAGCTGATGTACAAAATAACAGCTAGCACATGTGACACTTGCAGCAACGTATTTGTTTAGGCTTACTGAGCGCAGGGCCTGGGGACCGCTGGAATAAGAGCATTTTCCTCTGGTTATGGAAAGAACAACAATGACTGTCCTTTGGGTGGACTAGGATATCAACAGATCTTCAAAATGTGGCAACTTTTTAGACAGATGCCTGGCTTTGTTCTCTGAACAAAAATAGCCGAATTTTCTCAAATGACATCGGAATCTGAATTCAAATGATTCAACTTTTTTTGACCTCTAATGAAAAGTAACAGTTCTTGAATGCAAGCAAAAGCATAGAGCCGAAGGGGAAAAAGGGATTATGCTGCCAAAAGGTATCTCCATTCCAAACAGATTTATAGCCCTGTGGTGCAGAAGCTGCTATGCAACTTCAGAAAGCTACATCCCAGAAATAAGGGAGTCTCTGGAAATTTCCAATATCCAATATCCAATATTCAGTATAAGATGCTGAACCTAAAGGAGTGTCATTGTGGAATGACATACAAAATTATGGGTCTTATACAGATTAATTGTAAGAGAAGTATTATTATCTTAGCATCACATGGCTACTTTTTGGGGTTGCAGAGAAAGGTTCATACTCATCTGAAATACACTATGTATTTTACCTTTCTTTTAGGTTTATGAGCTCATCACATATCTGCCATAAAGCAGAGTTTGATGGAGTTGGATGATCTCTAAAATATGGAGAGGAACACCACCATCTCTGACATTATGAACAGAGAATACGATCTGTCTGATGAGGAATACCAGTTATTTCTTCTTGACAAATTTAAAAGTTCTCTATACTATTTATCTATATGGGAGAAGCTGCTGGAAAATATTACATACAGTGTTTTCAGTGGAAGGAAATTGATAGGAACTGATACTACTTCCAAAGTAAACACAGAAGAAGATAACTTCATCAAGAAGTTACATTTTGTCACAACAAATGATGAGAGGCAAGGGTGAGATAGAGTTTTGTCCAATTCTCCCTCACTATTTGTTCTACCTGCATATATACCTTTTAATTAAACTTTAAACTTTACAGTTCTCTGGGCAGCATGTACATTCATCTTATTCTTCACTCAGACATGATGACCACCAGGAAGGTCTGTGATTGGTTTCAGATTCCTGTAACTGAATTTTATTATTGCAGAATTGAAACTATTCTGGCTTCTGGTCTTTAATGTCTAGAGAGACATTCATCTAGAGAGAGATGAATATGATAAGCACTTTCACTCTCTTCCCATGGACTAATTTATCCTACTCTCTAGCCTACTCATGTAGCCATGTGGCAATGTAGGAAATTGCCCTCCTTAAGTTTTCTTTGTTGATATTTGCTTTGGACAGATGTATTTGCCACCAGCCTTCATGATGTGTATAGCTCCTTCCTAATGATCTTTCTGAAGATGGAGGAGAAACTACTGATTTTATACTCATGATTTCAGAAACCCTCCATCAGCTAGATTTCTATGAAGGTTGCCTACAACCCAGTGGTGAGCTTCAGAATGAACCCCTTAAGATGAGTAAAATGCTGCTATCCATATTGATTGGTTTTTGAGCCTTTTTGGGAACACTTCACATCAGATCTCTCAGAAATCTCTCCTGGCCTGTATCAGGAGGAGAGCTGCCAGCAGGTCAAAGGAGGGGATCCTTCCCCTCTACTCAGCTCTGGTGAGGCCGCACCTGGAGTATTGGGGGCAGTTCTGGGCTCCCCAGTATAAGAGGGACGTGGAGCTTCTCGAGAGGGTCCAGTGGAGAGCGACAAAAGTTGATTAAGGGACTGGAGCATCTCTCATATGAGGAAAGACTGAGTGAGTTGGGCCTGTTCAGCTTGGAGAAGAGAAGGCTGAGAGGGGATATGATTAACATGTAAAAGTTCATGAAGGGAGAATGCAGGGAGGAAGAGGACAAGCTCTTCTCAATGGTGGCCAGTGACAGGACAAGGGGAAATGGGTATGAGTCAAAACACAGGAAGTTCCATCTCCAGGTGAGGAGGAACTTCTTCACTGTGAGGGTGACAGAGCCCTGGCACAGGCTGCCCAGGGAGGCTGTGGAGTCTCCTTCTCTGGAGGTCTTCAAAACCTGTCTGGACGCCACCCTGTGCCACATGCTCTGGGTGTCCCTGCGTGTGCAGGAGGCTTGGACTAGATGATCTCTAGATGTCCCTTCCAACCTTGAACATTGTGCGAGTCTGTGATTCTGTGAAAGTTGCCACTAAAGTCAGAAATAAAACCCAGATTCCATATCAGAGTTCCCCAAAGGCGTTTCCAGCACTCTGGATCACAGTGAATGGGGTGAGTTCATGCTGGATGTAACTAGGCTGAGTCTGTAATATTTAGGGAGAAATTACTTACTGGTGAAAAAATGTATGGCAGTTTTTTTGGAAAAGTCACAAACACACATATCCTTTTGACATGGATTACGATTAATAAAGAGGATCAACATGCAAGCAAAAGGATTAAAACATTAAATCCATAACAACTATATTATCCGTAGCATATGGTTAAATTCATCATCTGTGCCAGTCAGACCATTCAGATCAGTTTTCTGGGGGAGGTGGAGAGTCTCATTAAGACCAGTGTCTCATCAGCAACAAGCTACTGAGAATTAGATGTGAAAGACCTCAAATCTTCAGACTCTGCTCTTCTTTCACTGGTTGCCTATGGCCTTGTTCCCAGCAACTTCAGAAAGAAGAGGCATAACCTGCTTTCCTAAAGCCAGTGACCTGGAGATTAAAGTGAGAAATTGCTTACTTTCTAACAGCTTTTAAGCCAGTGTGGTGTTGTGCATAAGCAAGCAATCCTGGACTGGTTATCCACTCAACTCTTTTTTAACACCAGATGTTCCACATTTAAACCTTTTAAGACTGTAACATCCTTTTAAAGCAGCTGAGATCAAACAATTTGCTGCCTTAGTGAATGAATTACATAAGCTCCAGGGAGGGCAGAGAGTAAAATTCAGTGTATATATTCACTGATCAATGGCTAGGCTCAAGCCCTGGGATGTTCCTTTAGCTCCAACCCTTAATGTTTTCAATCTTCGTTTAATAGGACCAATGGTCAACAGGTATTGTAGCTCAGCCTACTGCTGAGCAAGGAGACTTCCATTAAAGGAAGTATTTTGTTTTCCTTTCTTCTCCCTGGTTCCTAGGGTGATTTTATATACTTTTAAGTATTGTAGCAATTTATTGAAGACCACAGTTTAGGCTCCAAGGAAAAGCCAAAACTATCCTTTCTTATTTCACAATTCCCTTTTGTGGTTAGAGGCATCTTGGTTAGAATAGAGGCAACAGAGATGCATTTGGCTTGCAGAGCAAATGACGTAAAATCTTAGGACAAATAAATACAATATTCTTGGTCTCCAAAGGATAAGACAATGGTAAAAGTTTCCTATGAAGAATATGTATCTTCTTATTCAGTTTTTTTAAGACCTCCTCATCAAAGAAAACTCTGTTCTCTCTCTGACTTTTAATAGGGTATTTCTCTGAGGACGTGAAGCAAAGTACCACTGCTCCCAACATCTTCAGACCATAAAGCAACCCAAACGAGAACACTTTGGTGTATGTCAGAGGAGTCTGGCCTCTGCTATGTACCTTCAAGTAGGACGAATGGAAGAATTTGCCTTTTAAGTGAAGTGTGTCATGGCATCCTCTCAAGGGGACTTCTACATGAAAAGGGGAGAAATTAGTTTTCCACAGCTGACTGTTTGGATTTCACAGTATGACTCAGAAGGACATGGCCTGGAGCAGTACAGTGCTGGGGGGCCTGATTTTCCTCTCTTTTTCCCAGGGTCTATTAGAAGTAAAACCACAGAAATCTCTGGTGGTTTGGGGCCTAAGTCAAAGGAATAAGATGCAGCCACATCATACTGAGGGGACAGTTATTATCCTGCAGTCTTGTCTTACAGTATAAAAAAGTTGGTATTTTTCCATCATAACTTTGGTAGCATTGTAAGCACTGTTACAGAGAGGAGATATGCAAAAACACATCACCAGTACTTCTCATGCCATTTTCTGCCTTTTGGAGGTATGAGTAGAAACAAATCAGTGGAAATTAAGTGCATGATGCCATTGCCACAGAAATACCACTTTTGCAAAGCCTGGATGATTAACATTGTTTGCTTGCTCCTTTTATGAATGCAAATTAAAGTAGAGAGGATATGGCCTCATATATATGGTTTCACATTTCAATTTTTATTTCAATATTTATAGAAATATGAATTCAATATTTCATGGTCAGTGCAAAAGTGTTCACTTTAATTGAAACCTGAAGATGAGATCTGAATTATTCTCAAACTATAAGCTGTCATGACAACCTAAATGGTTGTAGATACTTTGCATTCTAGAACAGCAGGACACAGAAGCAAGTACAAAATCAGCTTAGTCACCTAAATGACTGTGGGACTACATTATTACCCAGACAAAAGTTGATGCTGATTTTGAGGGTTTATCCAAAGAGATAGTCTCAGCTCACTCTTGTGTTTCAGAGTATTTTTTTGGTGGACTTCTTCCATATGGTGTGATTTGGTCCAGTTCTTCTGCCTGCCTTTGCAGCAGTGACCTCAAGCAGACAACAACTATTTTTTTTTCCCTTGAAAGGGCCCTGGAGTCTTTCTTTGGAGTATTTTGACATTATTTGTTTCCAAGGCGAATTCACTTGAAAAGCAGGCTGCACAGGTGATAGTGCAGACATACTTGGCACTCAGTTGCATAGGCCTCCTATTGCAAAGTGCTTCTGGAGCCAAATCTGATTTACCAGTTTAAGGTTACCCTGCTGAACAATAACAGTACATCCAGGGCAGACAGACTACAGTTGGGCACAAACATGTTTGATCCCAAATAAGCTTTTTGCAGACCCAGTAATGGTATTGTGAATGCAAAGACTGGGCTCAGAAATATAGTTATTTTTCAAACACTATATACTTTCAGATACAAAGAGAAAATATTCATCCGTGGAAAATGCTGTCTATGAAAACATAAGTCTACAGAAAATTTTGATACATATAATTCTTATTCTGATAAGTCTTGATCTTACAAGTTTTAAAAATCTGGTAATGCGCTCCATTCCTTTTGCTTCATTTAGCTGCAAAATATAACATATACAAATATAACATAAATTACCCATCCATTTTTTTCTGAAAAAATACTTAAAATCTAAGAACCAGATTCTACTCTCAGTCATACATACATAGAGCTGCCAATGCGCTAAGTTCCCACTGATTTTGTTCAGAATCCTTTGAACTAATTTTACAGTAAATTAGAGTGTATCCCTGAAACAAAACATGTGTGACTGGTCATTTAGCACTGCAAATAAGTTGAATGAAGTCAGCAGGGTCTCATATGAGCCCAGAAACCCATCCACACAGCCCATACACATGCAGATGCCTGTGTCAGCTATGTTTTATTATTGTGATTCCATTTTTACAGAAAGTTGCGCTTCCTCACAACAGACAATGACTTTTTAAAAGTTGTTGAGCATACCCTGTCTAGGTGAAACTAGTGCTAAGTACATCTGCTGTGAACTTAGATTTCACTGTGATTACATCAGTCTTGTATTTCTGCCAAATAGCACAAACACCTCTCCTATGTCAGCAAGTTAACAGGATGCAACCTTCAGCACTCATACCAGGCCCTACAAATGTCTGGGCTGATTCCTCTCACTGTCTCTTCCAAGCAAAGCGCAGCCATGCAAGCATCTCCTTTTTCTTTTTTTTTGTCATCATCTTGAAGGCTTAAATCATTTCTTCTGAAGTACTTTGTGACTCTTCTACCCAACAGTATGAATTGTTGGTTGCTGACAGCGTGGAAGCATCATTTCTTCTATTTTGTTCAAATTCCATTAAAAGAAATTATGATCTTCACTAAAAAAAAATTAGAGGAAGAAGAAGGGAGAAGAAAAATGGAAGGAAAAAAGCATGGAAAGAAAACTTGTGGCACCATTAGAGAGGTATTAAAGGCCTGGAAAAGAAATAAATAAAAAATATGAGTGAGATGATAGATACTCTTTCATGCCTGAAATATATCCAAGACAACTATGGCTTAAGGAGGTAGGCTTAGGCTGGAGCAAAGCCTATCATCTGCCTTAACTGAATAAAAATTGCACCAGTGTAAGTGGAGTTCAGAATAACCATCAAAGAGCCGTCTGCAGACATACAAAAAAATTCCACACAGGAAGGTGTAAATCAAGCATGTGTGGAAAAAATCTTGGATTCCCCCTTCATTCAGGAATGGATCTGGTCTCCCATTCAGAATGAAAGACTGGCACTTTTCTCCTTTTACATCATTGCAACCACATTCCTCATTCACAAGCCAGCAGCTTACTCTGCTTTAAAAACTCTGCTTTAAAAACTGCTTTACAACCTGTCCTTTCTGCCAGATGAAGGGGCTCTGAGCACAGGCAGCATCTAGAATTTAGATGGCACAAACGTGTGTGGGCATGAAGCAAAGCAAAAGCTCTGGCTGAATAAAGGCTCAGAGCCACCAGAGCTCTTTGTTTGCCTGAAAGTTTTATGTCCCTGAAGAGGATGTGGAAATGAAAGACAGAAGACAGCAGACTATTTATGTGTCCTTCTGTCTGAATTTGATTGATGCATCAATCATGCTTATATGCTTATAAGGCATCAGAAGTCCCCGCATTTTCCTGGGAAAAGGTATTGGCACCTACTGACAGGGAAGGGATGTACCAGTCAGCACAACTAAGCTCCGTCAGCAACATCCGTATCCTGATTTTACAGTGTTTCACAGCCATTGATAGTGTCACCTAGTAATAAAACAGCTAGCTAACACCACCTTTGAAGCTGAACATAATCCCACAGCCATTTCTGCATATACATTCATGTCATCGTTGTGCAGAAACAGGCACCACAGGCAGGAAAAAAGGGAACTCTCTGTTGATAGGTAGCTTATCAAAGCCTAACAATAACACAGCAGATAACAATAGCTATCTAAATGACTGTAAAAATACAGGAAAAAAAGTTTTATGGTTTGAACAGTTCTATTGAACACTATGATTATTCATAATCTATAGTCTATATTATTAGGAATTTCTTTAATCATAGAAACACTTTTCATCAGAGACAATATTTATAATGTTTTTATTTAGCAAATATACTGGAAGAATTTTCTTTTTCTGTAAAGAAATACAGATATGCACCATTTCCATAGAGCTTCCATTTTCTCAAATAGCTATAATTTTTTAAAAAACAGTTTAATGAATTAAGGGCGAATATATGTGGAGATGTCAAACCCATTTTGTTCATAAACCACATGATTCCATATACCACTAATTCCCAAATTACCCACGGGTGACCCAGGGGCCACCAACAGCTTGTAGAACACTTATTTGTGCTTTATAGAGAAAAACTGTTCACACAGTTTTAACTGTCCTCTGTTTCCAGCAATGTGAACAGAAAAAAAAATATTAATACTTTCTTAATACTTTTTCCATATTGCAATTGCCAAGGTTGCCACAGGATTGCTTTTTTTTTTGTTTGCATTTTCACAATTGCATGGAAGGGCAGTGATCTAAGACATTTCCCTAGTAAGATGTGCTCGAAAGTATAGAAAATCTCCGTGAGATCTTAACCTGTAAAATCAGGAGCAGACCCTCCAGTATTCATTATTCTACAGTCTGCACTTGGCTGACAGATAAAGTATCTTTTTTCTTTTTCTTTCTTTTTTTTTTTTTTTTTTTTTCCTGAGAATTATATTCCCTTATACTTCAAGATAGCCCTTTTGCCTCCTGTGAGATTTTAGAGTATAGAAGTGATGACATGGTATAAGGATCTGAAATACTTTTACAGGAGTGTCTAATGTTGAAGTACTCTTTGGTTTGGCAGAGAGAAATGAAATCTACTGCTAAGGTCTGCCTTGCATACTTATGTTTGAATGTCCTTGTCTTAAGAGAACATCCATAGCAGCCTGAAATGAAAATTCACTGATACAAATCCAATTCTGTATAAAAAACAAAGCCCTTAGAAACAAATCTCTTAAAAGAGGGCTCATCTTATCAAAAAATAATTACAACTTTACGTTACTGAACTCTAATGAACAAAGGATAACATTCTCTCGGATGTGAGGCCTGACTCAAAATACAAGGAGTAGTACTTATTAAGCACTTAATTTTCTGAGAAATTTATTGCTTTTCCTATTCCTCCATCCCTTCTCGTCGGAAAATTAATCTTCTCCCAGCTGTTTATTGGAATGTTTCAGAAAAAGAACATTAACTTTGGCCCTATTAGGGTTAATGCTTTTGCATAGAGATATATGACCATAAATTGGTCGACTAGTAGAGGTCTTCTGCTAACATTGTGACTGGGAACAGGAAGAATACAGCCACAATAATATACAGCTGTCTACCAAAAGTATTGCATACAGACATCTTTGGCCATGCAGTCTCTTGGCCTTCTGAAAATAAGTGAGCTGCATTGCCAACATGACAAAAAAAATCGCAATGTTGAGAATTAGAAAGAGGCGAGTGTAAGAAGCTGATATTGACGGGGCACTGCTCCGAGCAGTCGTCACCATCTGTGCAAGCCCTGATCGGCCTTTAATCAACACACCAGTTTTATGCTTCACATAGGTGATATCTGCAAAATCCAAGAGATCTTTCATTTCCTCATCTTCATCTATAGGCAACTCTTTTTGGGCTTGAGTCTGAGCCTTTTGCCGCACTTTTCTTTCGTTTACCTCAATTTGTGCAAAAATGTCAGGAACAGCATCGACAAATTTGTAGCCTTTGGCCACCTTTCTATTTTTCTTCGCTCTGCCGCGCTGCTGCTGCTGCTGCCTCTGTGAGATTGCAAAGATTCTGTCAATGGCCTCCTCTGTCTGCCTCTTATCTGAAAATCTCAGCAGGCGCTCAGCAGTCTTCCTAAAGCTAGCTGTGTTTCGTACGCGTGACAAGATCTGCTTCTCGAGCTGCTGGAAAACAGGCTTAAAATGCTGCAGGTTCCTCTCCACGATCCCTACGTAATCTTTCACTTCTGGCACTGCAGAGGTCCTAATGGCAGAGGCTCGGTCAAAGACAATTTTCTGGCGGTCTGCAATAACCTGCGCCAAGGCAGCTCGGGGTCCATCCTCCACAGTCCACAGGTAAACTGCGTAAGCGTGCTCGCTGGTGGTGACAAAAATGTCCAGTTGCCGAGAATCCCCACGGACCGTGAAGCTCTGCACATCCATGGAAGGTCCAATGAAAAGGTAAATGGCTCTCGTGAGCGGGTGCCGCAGGAGGGTGGTCACGTTCACGTAGTTCGTTCCGTTGTAGGGGTAGCCCCGGGGATACATCCTCGAGGCAATGACAGCTTTCTCACTGTGACCAGTGTCATCCATCCAGTACATCTTATATATCCCATCGCGGTGCCTAATGAAAGCCCCGTGGACCTCATCTACCACTGTCTCTTCAAAAGGCACATCCACATTGTGGAAGAAACTGGTCGCTGCCTCCAAGGGGCTATCATCGTCCAGATGGATTTGGTCTACCAGGAGTAGAAGTTGGGGGTGGAGAAGCACAAGGTTTCTTTGCAGTTTTCTCAGTTTGAGCTTTGGATTGTAAGCACCCACTCCTTCACCCCTGATAAAAACCACCCCGCTTCTCTCCATTGCGGCAACCACTCGTCCCTGGCAGTCACCAGCCAAGTCATGCTTGTATTTCAGCCACTTGGAGGAACAGTCCTCTGTGATCTGCCCTTCCCATGGGGAGAAGCAGCTTTTGGACACAGCAGGGGAAAACATTAGCACATTGTTAAAAAAAGTATATTTGGGCCCATACAGAGCTTCTGTTATGAAAGGTACACCGTTGGGAGCAAAAGTAAAGGAGTTCTGGTCTGGGTGTTCGTGGCCAGCATTAAAGTTCCTCCATCCCTTGATCCACTCTTTGTACTTGTTCTTATGAACAATATCATATATTGCACGTCCTCCCAGCTTTCCTGACTTGAAGGAAAGGAAAGGCCTGTTGATTTCAGCTGGCAACGCACTCCCGTAGGTCACCACTCCCCAGTCCTCAAAATAATGCAGCTTTGGAACCCCATAGTCCGGCGGAGGAACAGAGTGCAAACTTGCATCATACCTGCCAAGCAGAAAAGGAAGACAGCTTTGAAATCAAGTGGTCAGCTCCACTACCAGCATCCATACAAAACTCAAAATATGATTCAATGCATTAAGGAGCAACCTAATAACATAAAACCAATGCATATTTTTGCTGAGTGAATTAATCACAGTCATCAGGATATTTAACATGCTAATCCTCTAACATGTTTACATGAGTCAAACGAATATATGATTTTTACAGAATAATAGCTAAAAGCCTCTGGTCCTGCTTTGGCATATTTCATAAAGCTGCTGACCATAATACAAATCTTTTGAAAAAAGTGCATTAGCACCAGGATATAGATGAGATTTTTCATCCAAGTATCAACCTGTTTACTGACTACTTTACCAAGAGAAGCAAGTAACATATCTGCAACTTTCCCCAAAACTGATGATTTTAGGAACTTTGTAGTCATAAATAGAATTAGAAATTACCTAGAAGTTCATGAAAAGATATTTTAAAGGATGAATCTTCATAATTGATAGCACTTAGTGTATGTTAATTTCCTTCTACAAATTAGACTGAATAAAAATTCTATTTTGTATGTCTTTCTCTGACTTTCTTATACAAATTGTAAGGTGTAAAATATTTTGTTTAAAAAGAAATCTTAATTACTGAAAAGATTAAAATGCCATTTTTTTAAAATTACCATTTTTGTTTCTTGTGATTCACAAGAGTTAAAGTAAAAAGAAAAAATATATATCTATATATTTATAAAAAAAAAAAAAGCCAAAAAAATAAGTCCCCAACCTCCTGTCATCATTTTTAAGAAGCCAAAATAAACAAAATCATCAATAAGCTTAATATATCTGCCATATGGGTCTTCATCAAAATTACTCTTTACCTCTAACTAGGAGCCGCAGTCAGGCCCTGAGCAAGGAAAGCTTGTGTACTGCATACACTTTTAGGTAATTCTGACCAATACTGGAAGCCTGATAGCAGTCCTTGATGGAGAACTCCCTAGAAGCACACTCCGATACACGTCCCTGTGGCGCAGGGGAAAAGCAGCTGTTCAAAGCCGTTTTTTTGTTGGTTTTGTTTGTTTGTTTATTTTTTTCCTCAAATCTTAAAAATTATCTTTCTCTTCCCCTTTGGCATCTAGAAAAAAACTTCTAAGCATATATTTTCAAAATTCCCATGGAGACACTAAGAGAAGAAAATGAAGGAGTGTAGAATACAATTCTGTAATTTGTAGATAACAAGCTGAAGGATGCTTGGAGCCCAGTAAATATACATTTTTAATGTGCATATCATGAATATAAATGACATACACTCAATAATAGCATTCTAAAAAATGAGAGAAATGGAACCCCATTGACTCCTTGGAAATGTATCTGCTCTCTCTACTGACTTAGGGGATTTATATGTTTATTTAAAGCCTCTGATCTTTTCATTTCTCATCATGTGAGTTAGGAGAGGCGTGAGTTGCACAGAAAAACAGGATTGAGTCATCTGACATCACTTTTATTCTAAAAAAAGAGGCAAATTAAAAAATATTTGCAGGACAAGAGCAAGGTATAATCTTTAGCAACATACTAGGTTATCTATATAAAGTCAAGGAGCTCATATCACCTGAGCTTAAAGACCCTCTGGGTTGCAAATGACCAGCACAATCTCTACTTCTGCTGTTCAATACATATCTAAAGGCAACAGCTTATCACTTATAGCACGCAATTTTCACGTTTCTCTGAGGCCTACTCATTCCCTTTCGTACCAGAGGAATTCAGTGTGGAGAGTGCACCATCTCTGCCCCTTGGATGGGGTCCCTGGACCTTCCACCACGCGGTTCCTTCTGATCTGCTCTGCCAGCCAGTTCCCGCTGCCGTTGCGCATGACAAACTTGTCAAGAAACACCAGCTGGCTCTCCGGCCCGTAGAACCAGTTATAGTTGGAATCTGCGATGGCCACTGTTCTCTGAAATCCTTGGGAAAATGTCAAAAGGCATGTAAGGAAGAACGAAATATACACACACAGATACGTTTGTAGAGCACGAGGATGATGCAGTGCAAATAGCCACAAAAAGACATAGCCTTTTGAAATGTTTCAAGGCCTCCCCTTAAATGAGCCATAAATAGCTTACACAAGAGTTATCTCCCTCTGCTGTAGCTAATTTGAATACTCACCTTTCTTTTTCACCTATGGACTAACAGGCTACAAGTATATAAAAAAGAAATGTCCTGTCCACTTACTTGCCTAACTCAACTCTCATTTTTCCTGTGTCAATCCACAACACAGGAAATTCCTCAAGAAAAAAATGATCTGTTTAAGCCTTGAAACAGTTAAAACATATTCATATTTTCCATGTTTGCTCTTTCCCAGGGAGATGCCTAAAGAATCACATGAATTCAGTGCAATTCCTTACACGCCTCTACTGGCATGTCAATGTTGTGCTCATCATCACTTGGATATGTGACTAAATCATATTTTTTACAAATCAGCTGTCAAAAATTGCCAGAAATAGTCTGCTTAGGCTGAACTGCAGTTTTTAATACATAGTAAAGTTATCATTTTATCTTTGTAGCCAACAATTTAAAAAAAATGTTCCTAATGAATTGACCTTAAAATAATCAATACAAAACCATAATCCCAAACTTGGAAGCTAAATCCTGAAGCTAAAATCATTTCTGAAAGCTTATTTATTAGCTTATAATTGTTTTCATATTTGTATTTCTCTGTATTTCCGCAACAACTAGAATTTCAAATCAGAGATGTTAAAATACATTGAGAGACACTGGAGATAGCCAATATGTGTATAGAAAGCATAAAAAATCTGCAAAACAGTCCCATGAGCAGTTCCTGATATTTTTGATTGACTTTCATATTAACAAAAAACACTAGTCCTTGCATCCTTGGCTTGTACTTACAAGTCTGTCAATTGAGTCAATCACATTTTATATATAAAAATATTTTTAATAAAATTATTATATATAAAAACTTCAATGTTTTGTGGAAAATGTTAGATCACGTAAAACATTACTGTGTTTTGTGGAGACTTTTACTGGCTTCATCATTTACTTTTTGTTTCACCAAAAGTTTATCCCGTGATTATTTTTTGAAAAAAAATAAATAAGAACCTCAAATAATACTATTTTTCAAACAGAAAATCTCAGAAATACGTCTTTTTCAAACTTTGAAAAATTAAATCTAATTTTGAGGCATTGATTTTTCTCCCAAACAATGTTCCCAAATTTTGACTGGTTCTAAAAGTCAGAGCTTAAGCAACAATGAGGTTTACTAAAGAGTGATATATAAAGACAACAGTGTAAAGACAACAGTGTTTTGAAGGATGATGATGGTACAGCAAAATAGTAATGAAAGACTATTGAAAAATGACCTAATCCAAGTAAGAAATTTAATACTACTTATATATTAAGTTATATATTCATTGATTCAAATGACTTACCTGGCAGGACAGTCCTGTACATGAATGCAAAGTGCTGCTTGAGCCAAGGGTGGCTGAAGTGATTGATATCAAAGTGCCTTTGGACAAAAAACATGTACTGAAACAGAGATCTGGTTGTGTAGCTGCCATAAGCCACCCCTTCATAGAGGGAGCCATCTGTAACCTCCTGGAGTAGGACTACTGACTTCTCCATGATTGCCAGCACTTGCTTGGTCCAAAGATAGGCTTCCTGCAGGTAGCCTGAAAGAAAAAGGTAAAAATGAATTGTCAGCTTATAATAACACAGAGTATGAATTATATTATCTGTACTCCTGCAGTGGATCCTGTAGGTTGGCTCTCTGGGCTCTAAACTACAGCTATTGCTGCAACAGCCCTGCAGTCCTAGAGTGAAAAATAAAGTAGTATACTTAAACAAAATAAAGCAAGGTTAACTGAGCAAAGACTGGAGTTATGCCTTCTCTTTTAAAAGGAAAATTTCCATAATATATTCAGAGCAGGCAGAAAGGAAAGACCCATACCAGAATTATTTATTGCATTACAAATTAAAATAGTACGATTGATTGCAAACTTGTTAAATTTGCAATCCCCACTAGAGGGCTCCAATAATGCAAGCATTCTAATCAGTTGTTTTTCACCAGTGTGTTGTACCGAGGCCCTCAGCACAAAAATTCAAAAAAAGTTCACATTTGAACTGAAGTTAATTGATACATCTTGTTCAAAGTGTTGTACAATCAATAGGATTATTTTCAGCTGAAATTATTTTAGTAAAGATGTGCACAGTTACTTTCCTTTCCAGATTCAGGAGTAGGAATGTTTGGCTTAAAATCACTGTTCTAACTAGACTGTGTTTAAACCTTCTACAGAAAAGACATTCAGAGATGTCATTATCTTGGTCAGGTCTGTCTGCACAAGTCAAGAACTGGGAAGAGGTTTCTCAAGGCATGTCTCCCTTTACCAAACAACAAGCAGAAACACCAGAATATCAGCAGTGCATTTACATATTGTAGAAAGATGTGTATATTGAAGGAAGCACATGGATCCACACCAGCTAATTCTAAGCCTTTTCTTAATTTCTCCTCTTGTCTCTCACTGGCAAGAGACGTAGGACTAAACAGAATGACTAGCTCACACTTTTTTTTGGGCTACTGTGTCAAAAAGTGTCGAAAGCCACTTTTTTATGGTCAAAATTTATGGACACAGATGTAACTGGCCTCATTTCCACCATATCTTGGAGCTCAGCTTAGCTTATATTGCATCCCACCATTTGGTGTAATAGTGCTTGCTGAAAGAAATGCATATGCCAGACTTGGAGAACATTCAGACCTGCTACTATGAGTGTTTTGTTCTACTGCCCAGCTACTACATTTATGCTCAGTAGAGCAATGAGCAAATCTGACTTCCCACTAGTCAAGTCTGCCAAATTTTGCTCAGTTAAAGGAGAGAAAAAAATTGCCATGTCCAAGTTAAACAGACAGCTCCACTGATTGAAGAGAGCACTTTGATCAGGAAGGCTTGAGCAACGGGAGCAGGTAGCACTACTTACTGCTACTTACAGCTGACTTAACACTACCTCACCACACTGACAGAGCTGGCCATCAAAGGGCTTCTTCTAAATACAAGTCTAAATACTCCACCACCTTTTTCTCCTCCTGAATTAAAAATCACAACAGGTACCTTTGACTATCATCTTCCTACTCCTGTTTCCTTTCCTTTCCTTTCCTTTCCTTTCCTTTCCTTTCCTTTCCTTTCCTTTCCTTTCCTTTCCTTTCCTTTCCTTTCCTTTCCTTTCCTTTCC
>VZSG01000734.1:78724-138563 GCA_013398315.1 Nothoprocta pentlandii
GAGGGATGACTACAGTAAATTTTCCTTAAAGAAAGTTTAATAAAATAGTTCCCAATGATGTTTCTTAATTTCACACATGAATTCAAAGGTAGAAGTGGAAATGAGAAAATTTATTTTCATAAGCACAATTCAAATTTGCATACTTAATAGAGTTTAAAACAGCACTACCATAAAAAGAGATGTCTGCTACTCAAAATTATTTTCTAAGAATTACTTGCTTGTATTAGATGATTAAGATGAGCTTAGCGAAACCATGAATTTATAACAAGAAAATTCCTACTGAGTGGGGCAGGTAGCACAGAACAAATATTTCTTTAAACCGAGAGAATATTGAGTATCAAAGCCTTTAGTTTTGCAGCACTGAGAACATACCCAGGCCATAGCTCTGTAATATAGAAAATATGAAGGAATATATACTCAAAATAAAAGCTCAATTTCATAGAAAAAATTACAGTGTTTTCATGTTTAGTACCTTCATTCATTCAGTGACTGACTCTTCAATGACTTTGCCACACATTTCATTACAGAAATTAATTTTAAGTTGTTGGGATGAGATAGTGGCCTATGGCAATCAGAGAAAACTGTAGTGCCCCTGAAGATGTGCAACTTCAGGCATCTACTGCTCTATGATTCTATAAATAGGATTTCATATTAGGTTTGTTTAAAGCAGCGGAGTAAACAAATAAGATGAGGAAAAAAATACCAGGAATGTAAGATAAAAACAAAATCTTCATCTGCAATGGGGTCATCTACTTGCACTGAAAAGTTGTCAATGAATCACTTAGAAACGATGAATATCAGCTTAGTGCACTTCGACTATGGTAAAATATAAGATATGTGAATGAGAAAAATGACATTTAGTTTTTATGTCAACGTGTCTGACAGTGCAAGAACTCAAGCAAACTTGGTAAAGTCACACGGTAAGGAAAGCTGCTGTAGCCCTTCTGATTAGCTCCATTTCCAGTACTTGGAAGCATTTACCTTCTCTCAGCTTGAATTCAGCCTTCTGCTGCATGAAATTATGTATTCATTTCCACTCATTCTCATCAATTTTAAGCTAAATACATGAGTGAATATAGCATTTACTTGTGCAGCAAGATGTGACTTCTTGTTGAACCAGGTTTTTTAGTGGACTAGATTATTTTCCTTGCACCATTTGTTTATTTGTTGGTCAAAGGCAGACCTTAATGGGAAATGGAATGACTAAAAATAATGACTAAAGTGGAATAAACAAATAATTGTCAAATTTTGGGAAAAAAAAAGTTCTAGAAATTTATTACTGATCCCCAAATTCACATTACATTCTCTGTGGCCTCTGTTACAAATATTTTTCCATTATTTTTTTCCATCCAACCTTTAAATTTATCAATTAAGGCTTCTGGGCACAGAAAACCTCTTATTCATATTTTGAGTTATTTGTTATGGGGAAAAAAAAATACAGGCCTGTAAGCCAAACATTGACATACTGTACATAGAAGCTCATTCTTTCCATTTGACAATGGCAAAAATTTCCAGATAAGTGTGAAGAAAACCTAAGTGAATTAGACAAGCAGCTCTTCCTATTCTCTAGGTATCACCACACCACAAATATTAAAAACTGATTTAACTGGATATTTGTCAATCTCAGGTCAGTCTCTGCAACTCTTTTTGCTTTTCTTGCTTTGATTACCATTGAAATATGTCTTACCATGTGATTAGTCATAAACATACATAAAAATAAAATTATAGTCTACTGCACTTTATGGGAAATCCTGGTATTTGCATTGCTGTCAGCAACCACTTTGAACCAGCAACCTTTGAACTACTATACCATAAACTCTAGTTTTATTTTACTTTCCACTAAATATTTGCATGTTCAAAACTCAGATTCAGCTGAAATGGGTATAGAGAACATCATTTTAAAAAACTGCCAGTTAGTCTAGCACAGCTAAAATATACTTGTGGCTGCATCATACATTTAAAAAAAAAAAAAATAAAAGAGAACAATGACAATTTGAGTTAATTTAAAATACTTAATTCAAAGTTAAGTATTATTATAACAACATTATAAATTGTTAACTGGAATGGATTAAAAATTATTTGGTGATTTTTACATTGTTTCAACTGAAATGAGATATGATATTGGGTTGATTTCATTGTTAAGATGTTAAGTTAAGCTAACTTCACATCTGTTTTTATGTTAAATTCTACATAAAATCCAACAGTGAAAGATATTATATTAATCTCTGTGACTACCATTTCTAATAGAATGGAGAACATTTCTTTAATCTGAAAGCACTAAACTGACTAATTATGACTTTACTTAAAATTACTTTTTCAGCAGAAAATACATTCAGTGTAAAAGAGCTTAGGCTTCCTAAGACTACACATTGTCAAGTTACCTGCCCCAGGTTACACAATGTAATTTGTAATTTGGTAATTACTTTCCTCAAATTACAATTACACTATGACTTACACACAGTTCAACAGAAGAAATACACACAATTCAAAAAAAAATAAAGATGAGGATTTAAAGTGCCAGTTCTGTGAGCAGATAGAAAATCCAAACAACACTTAAAATGAAATTCTCTCATAAGTAACAACTCTTTAATGGATATAAATCACTACATCTCCATTACTATAATTCCAAAGGATCTAAGCAATGTCGAGCAAACAATGTGTGAAATAAGCCACAAGAAGAATCGTCAAGTGGCAAAAGCATTAAATGCCTTTTTCATCAAAATTATGCTCTCATTTTTCAAATGGATTGACAGTGTCAGCTTTGGTAGACAGCCCGGCTAGGAAACCATGGGAATGCGTGGCACCGTAGGTCTGCCCGGCACTGGATCTGGGGAGAAACAGCTTTCAGGGTTACTCATTTATTATGTTATATTGCAATATTAAAGAAAGTCAGTGCGTATTTGTACAGTTAAAGATGAGTGAAAATATACCAACTATTTGCAGCGGATAATAGCAATTTTCTAATCCGTTCAAGAATAAAACTGAACACCAGATACTGTGCACCTCAGCTTAGCAATTAAATGGTTTTGAAGAGTGCAAGTAACAAATTTTATGTTAATGCTGCATAACTTCTTTTCTCTCTTAAAGGTATCGCATATTACAGAAAAGAATCCAAGATGTTAGGGAAAAGAATTCAAAGTAAATAAAAAAATCTATGACAAGTTTGGTACAGGTCAACTGCTTAGTCAAAAACACAAAAAGTTTTAGCAAAGGCAGCTATTGTAAAAGTGCTGAAAGATATTTTAAAAATCACAAAACCATACATACCTCCCTATAGATGATGACAAAAAAAAAACCCACAAAACCAAAAGCAAACAACAAAAGAACCCCACTTTACACTTCACTTACACTTACACTTCATATACCTATAACTATATTTAGAAAATGTGTTTATTCGGAAATTTGAGCTGTTTTTATAAGAGATAGAAGGCTGTGCTTAGGCTTAGGGAGATTAGGCTGTGTTGCCTAATGAATGAACTCCAGAAACATTCAAAACTACTTGCATCATTTTGCATCAAGAACTGACGTCTAGAAAAGTGCCTCAAATAGCATCAAATACATGCCTGAGAGGTTCTTTAAATTTTCTTTACTACATAAAATATTTTTTGTTACTTCCTTTTAGTAAATGAGAGTTTGCTATAAAAAAGCTAGAAAGTAAAGATCAATAGCCCTTCCCCTTGAAAGAGCAGTATATATGTTATATATATATATATAGGTTTTATATATGTATATATGTATACATGTATATATGTATATATGTATATATGTATATATACACACACATGCACACACACACACAGGCAAACACATATATACGTGGTAAGATCACCTTAACATCTTTCTTGAAAACATTGCTATTCTTTCAGTAGAAAGTTTTGCATAGTTTTGCCTTATTTTTCTCCAGGAACCACTTTCTTTCTGACATTAAAACACAAAAAATGAATAGTATTTCTTAAAGAAATAATAGCAAGTGAAGGAGAAATAATCACTATCTGCCCAGTTCAAGGAAGGATTTAAATCATACTCTTCCTTCCGTGAAAAATTTGCTCATAGTTTACGGGATATTTAGAACTGCCTTTTCTTCCCTTAGCATTCAATTTTTAAATTCACATTGAGGTAAACAGGAAACTAACAGTCTAACCCTAGAAAAAAGAATACCCTCCTGAGCAGCTTGATATCTCATTTCCAGTGTCTATGTCCATAAGAAATATATCATAATTGACTGTAAAAGGAAACATGAAGCGTATCCTGACACATTCATTATATGTGCAATCTACACCCCAAAGCTTAACACTCCACGCTTTCCCATGACAAATAACTAACATAGAATAAACTGGGGTCTAGGGGTAGATAAAGCTAGTCCTGAGATGTAGCATGCCAGTACTCAATCCTGAAACATTCATTTCAAAATAAATGCATGAAAGTTCTGTTCTGAAGGCTTACAGGAGAAAAAAAATGATAAAGAACATACTTTTAGTGCATTTAGATACTTTCTAGCTTCCACATGGTAGCTAGATAACACCATGGTTGAGTTGAATGCATGTAAAATGTCAAATGTGGATGCAAATGTGGCATATCATAGGACATTTCCTGGTTCTGAATTAACTGTAGAATTGCATGGATTTATCACAGGCCATAGCAGTGTCCTGACAGTCCAGAAATACTATTGCTGTCACACAGTCCTGGGGCAACAGAGAGAAATAATCTCTTGTGTGCAGGAGCAATACACATTCCAAAGGGAACTATACACACCAATGAGAATAAGACCACCAACATGTTTTTTTTTAATCTAGAGTTGATTTCTAGCATTTTTCTTACAAAGTCTCCAAAACAAAATATTTTCATGTGCTCAAATGAGTCTAATGGAACAATTTCTTCCATTTTTGTTTTGGACAGAAAACAGAAAAATCCTTGAAAATATCTGATTGATCCAAAACAATCTCTCAGCTTTCACCTTGCCAGTATTTTTCTGGTTGACTGCCAAAACAAAAGCCCCATTGTCTGCATAACCTAAGTGCTTGGTCATTTGCAACAACTGCTGCAAAAAATATAAAAATTAAAAATGTCCTTGAAAAAAACAATGATTTATTTTTCCAGCTCTTTGACGTGAAATATAACAAATTTGCTCCTGTTTCTTCACTGGTTGTGTCTCAGTAACAGTAACCCAGACACTCTTGTAATGTTCGTTTCAGCTCAGCTCACAGGAAGATGGGGAAAGTTGTGTTTAAACGTAAAGGGCTAAATTCATATCAGAAAGAAAGCAACATATTTTTTGGAACGCTTAAGGGCCTGTTATAAAAGTAGGGTTGTACAGTTTAGGTGGAATGGCACAACTAAGACTTTGCTTCTTTTGGGGGAAAATATCAGCTACTTCTTCTTCTTCTCTTTTTCTCTCTTTTTCCCAATAGACCTATATTCATCATTCTACTGCTTCTAAAACTTCTTTCATTTCCTTTTCTCTCATTTTTCTCTTTGATCACAAGAACAGTCCTTTTTAAACTGGGCTCTTATTTAGTATCCTCATGATCCTTCTGTGTTGCTACACTAAAAGTAAGAACCAAACTTCTTTTAGTAGTTTGCCATTTAAAGCAGATGGAAAATTATTCATATTGCTATTTTAACTGACTAGTTCTCTTTATTTCAAATGTTTATACCAGGCACAGTACAAAGTGAGTTCTCTGTATTTATAATGGTACTTTGGACCTGCTTGTCTCCTAGAACATTATATATATTATATATTAAAAAAAGAAAGTATAAAATAAACTTTTCATCTTTCAGCTAGCCATTTTAATTTCAAATAGTGATGCACAATTTCTATTTTTAAATGCTACATATGAAAAAGATAAGAACAACATGAGGGTTTGATATTTCAGTTACTAACATAATATACATTCCAGATACCAAATTCATCCTCCTGCCCTCACATTTCTTTTTCTTCTTCCCGCCGGGAAGTCTATCTCGGCATCCCCCCAAGCTTCCTTTACAATAGCTGCTCTAGCACACTCCTATAAACCACTACCAAGTACTGTCTGAAAGTGACTGATGGTTGATTATTGTGAGGCAAATGAAGGCTCTAAATTTGTGGTATCAACACAGAAACTTGCTCTATTTCAACCTCTCACATGTGAATTTATTCTATTCACACTTTTACGCAAACAAATATTTATACATCATAACTGTATATAGTGTTCAGCACTGAGTGCTCTCTGGACACTAACAGCAACAGCCATGTAATACACAAAACCTAGTGGAAGGATTAGAATCGCTGGTTAATCTGAAATACCCGGAGGGTCATAGATTTGTTATGCCAAAGGCTTGAGTTAGTTTCTACTTACTCACTGCTATTTTCTTGGTGTGTTTGCACATACTTGACAGCAACTCTCTCCCCTGTGAAGCCCATGAAGCAAGATGAAGCTGACTGTCAGATCCTGCGCCTCACTCTGCAGTAATGAAGTGTTTGTGTTTAAAAGTGGCACACGAACTACATGTGACAATAATAGCAAAAACGCTGAAATCTGGCACTGCTCTTTGGAAATTCTAAATGGAGAAATCTCTCCCACTGTAAAAAAAAAAAAAAAAAAAAAAAAAAAAAAAAANAAAAAAAAAAAAAAAAAAAAAAAAAAAAAAAAAAAAAAAAAAAAAAAAAAAAAAAAAAAAAAAGGTCGAGCAGTTTGTGAACTTCTAAGGTATTTGTTTCTGAGACAAGCTTAGTAAAAAGTGCCTCATTTCTTTGTCCAAAACATAAAATCCAACTAGACTCTTATTTCTGCATGATGTGTGCCTCTAATTACATCATTTCAATCAGTTCTGGAACAGGCTGAGGCACCATATGGAAAGAATCACTAGTACAGATCCTCTCAGCCAAAAACGCACTTTCGGTGGGGAGTATTCAAGAGGCAAGTGATAGATAAAATGTCAGAAAAATAATCTGCATCCCCTGTTTTCTGTAAAATAAAATGATATGGCTTAAATATAAGGGCAAGCTTCCCCAAAGATTTTATAAACCTTTTAGATACTGTGTCCGAGGAAAACCAAGCAAATTATTTAACACTGGCATTTATTTTTCACATATAGATGTAGTAAAATTACGTCTATTTTTATTGGAATATCAGGGCATTTATGTTTTCCTGGTCTTGCTAGGCTCCAAAGCATTATCTGTTTCCATATTATTTTTAATGATTGTTATAGTTAGCTATTAGCCACTGACCCTTTGTTTATTTTAAAATATAAACCCACTCCAGGATACAGCAATTACCGATGCTCTGTTATGAGTAACATGCCTCTTCACATTGGTTGTTATGACAAACAGCTCAACCTCTGCCAACCTACACGAACGGGAACTGAGTTAAGGATTTACTTAATCATGCTAGAGAAAATTACTGTTGCAATGTAAGAGGAGAGGAGACATAAGTGTTTCATTATATGTCATATCCATAAACTTATCACTAGACTTTACCATAATTATACCCTGACATACTGAAATATATTTGTGCTATTGGAGATTCTCAACATCATAAGGAGGAAAATTAAAAAACTAGCCTCCTAGACATGGTGGGACAAAACCCAGGGACACTCAAGCCTGAATTTATTTAGCTACTACTGCACACGCTACCAATATATACTTCTGCTTCGTTGTAAGGCTTAAGTTTAATTTTAGATCTTTAAAAATATTAATGTAAACCCACCCAATTTGGTATTTTAAAGTTATAGAGTTATTTTAGAATCAATACCATTTCAGCAGAAGTAAATGAAATCCAGATTATACTACTGAAGGAAGCAAGTTGCCAACAGAACCCACATATGATGGACAGATTTAACTTTTCAATGCATGTTATGGAAGCCTCTCATATAAAAATGCATTTTTAGGGCAATTTAGAGGGAATAGTAGACACCTACATTACACAAGTCTTGAGAAAAAAAGTTCCTCCAGACTAGAGACATTTTACTGATACTTTCTGAACAAACTCTCTTTACTGATCACATAGGGAGTCTAGACAGACTCTTAGTGTTTGGTGCTCTAAGTTTTGGTAGCATCAATACTACTCCTTCCTGGTCAGAAAATATTTATGCTCACTTATTGAATAAACTTAACATTATTAATTACCTACAATATTTTTCTGAAGACCATATATAAGAATGATTATGTATATTGAAGAGCAATTTCTTCTGTAATTTCATTACTGTGATACTCCAAGAATGGTTCACGTACAGTCTTATAGCAGTTACCTCTGTAAGATCTAAATGCCTGTCAGTAGCCATTATGCAAGGTGTCTTCTATTTGCCACCTTGGTTCTTCTAAGTCTTATTTTAAGTGAAGAAACGTGTGCAGCAATGTGTTTTGTTGATGCTTTTTAGTTGACTTTCTTAAGAAAAACAGATTCAGTTAAACATGTTGTCTGTCTGTCCACTCCTTTACCTTCTGAACCTGTTGACCTCCTTTAGCAAAGCTAGACGGAGTAGTACATGCTTCAGAGATGCTACATGGGTATAACTTTACAGAAAGTTACTGCTGGAGGAAAAGAACAAATATTGCTGCCATTGGCGATGGAAAAGCTATAGTGTGAACTCCACATTCTCAGTCATGAGTTCCTTGGGAAAGAAAAAAAAAAAAGGCAATAAATATCAAGATTTTGTTGCAGCATTTGCAAAGCTGTCCACTATGTGTGCTTGGGAGTTGCACAGAAGGCAGCAATATTCCTTATGTTTCCGATTCCCTGCCTCTGTACTTCCCTCCTAGCCTCACTACACGCTCTTTTCCTGTGAAGCAGAAATCTCAATTAAAGACGGATTGTTAGCTGAATGACACAGCTACCTAAAGAGGGACAGATGGCAAGAAAAGGATGGCTTATCTCTGATTGAAGTAACACAAGATACTTGCTTTAAAAGAACAGTATGCTTTAGGGGTAAAGATTATCAAAGCTGAGCAGAAACAGGATATCTACTCTGTTCTGATCAGCAGCTGGTTAGCTGGGACAAAGGCGAGCACTATGCTAAGGAACCAAAGAACAAAAATTATTCCAGGGCAGGATTCACAGGAGATACAGAAATGGAATGAGGTCATTGTAACAATGAGCAGACACAGCAAAGGGAGAAAGACAGCTAGAACTGAGTAACGTCACTACTCACAGAATTACTTGCTTCATTTTCTTGTTCTATTAGAATAGAGGCAGTCATATATTTGCTTGTTTACACTACTTAAAGCAAAGTTAAAAAGAAAGAGAGGTGAACACTGTAACTGAGGAGGAAGCTGATGAGTTTTAGAGCAGTCTGTAGGTGCTATTGGAGATGTTTACACAACCTGAGATCCACTTCTGTAAAGCACTGGCCTTGTGCCAGAAGAAAGACTTGCATGCAGTCTGCTTCCCAGGACGTGAGACAAAAAAAAGGGAAAATCAATGCTTTGCATCACTGAGCTCGTGAGGAAGATTTTGAAAATAAACACCATCCTGGTACGTTATTATCTCTGTTCCTGACTCCTGTGAGCCCATTCTTCTGTAGCATCCAAGAAACCTAAGTCCAGTGCATCCCTTCTCTCTCCCACTATTTATTTAGCTCTGGCTCCTATATTTCTTTGGCACTGAACTCTCAGATACTAGGGAGAACCCCACACTGCTGATGTCTTTTAAATCTGGCCAATGAAAGAATCACAAGCCACGTTAACTCAGCCCAGCATATTTTTAGTGACTGTCCGTAACTGGACACCAATTATAGGACACTGCTAGTTTGTCCTTTCTCTCGGAGAAGATAGCTAAATATCTGATTGAGAAAAGAATAGAGGATGAACAGCTAAAATCTTCCCCCTGTGCTCACTTGCAACCTGATCTGAACTTCTGGTGAGCTGCTGACACAAGGGACTTGAAGGACAGCAGCCGCGGGTGAAGAGAAGAAGCTCTGATGGGGCTCCTAGTTCCTAGACCCGATTGTATGGCTCTTCAGGCCATAACATAACTGTAAGGAACACAAGGAAGAGTCTTACCAAGACTGAAAAAAAGGTCTCAAGAGGTCATTTACTGAATGACCAAGTGTGACCAGGGTATTTTCGACATCTGCCTAATCTTCAGGTTCCACATTCACTTAAACTGCAACTTACCAACCTTGCAATTCCCAACATTGCACAATTTCCTATGTGTGTTCAGAGGAAAGTAGTTTGCTACAATTAGAAAGTAGTTTAATGTATTTCAGGGCAAAGAATTTTAACTTTTGGCCCTACAGAAAGTGGGTGACACAGTAATGACAGAGGGTCTTGTACATGACAATTTAAATCCAGGTGAAATCAATCCAGGAGATGGTTATCAAAATGCCACATACGTTTACATAACAGTAAAGCAATGTATTTAGATGGACAGCTATCTTTTATCATGTCCCAGTTACGAAGTACATAATATGGTAAAGGAGATGTTGAAGAACTGCACAGCAAAGGAGTTGTGAGCCTAAAATGAGGGTTGGATAGATAGATGTTAGACCAGTCATGAAGCACTTCATGAAGAACTGAAGAAACAATTCTGAATGTGTTTTTAAAGGTAGTATTTGGAACAAACAAGTAGAAAAAAAAATAGAAAAGAAGAATGTCGCTTGAGCTTTTTCTATTAATTAAATTCTATCACTAAGCTGACTAATTATAACCTTTGGTGTAAATATAAATGAACACTTTTCATTAGATTGGAAAACTCTAGTTCATACAATGTTCTTATAAAAGCCAGAGTGTCACTTTTACCTACACAAAATTTTATGTTTTTCATGTAGTTTTCTTCTCTGAATTCTTTCTATTAATACCCAAAGAAAACTTATGAGTCTGGAAAGAAAAGAAAAAGTACTTTTACCTACACTAGCACAATAAGATGGGAATCCTGATTGGTTATCATTATTATTTTTTGAATTTACAGGAACTGGCATGATATGCAGTGTCCTGCTCCTTCTTGCAGCGTTAATTTACAACGTAGTGGGTCCAGTGAAGGTGAAAAGCTCTGTGGCACAGCTGGTCTAAAAAAGGATAAATACATACAATGCAGAACGCATAAATGCATAGCAAGTCAGTCACTGTTAAGATTAATGTATGAGCAACTCACCTAATTGTGTAGACTATTCTATGTGCAGAGCAGGACTACAGACAGGGACCTGGGTGTCATGGTGGACAACAAATTGACCGTGAGGCAGCAGGGTGCCCTCATGGCCAAGAAGGCCAATGGGATCCTGGGGTGCATTAAGAAGAGCGTCTCCAGCAGGTCGAGGGAGGTGATCATCCCCCTGTACACAGCCCTGGTGAGGCCACATCTGGAGTACTGTGTCCAGTTCTGGGCTCCCCAGTACAAGAGGGATGTGGAGCTGCTGGAGAGAGTCCAGCACAGGGCTACGAGGATGATCAGGGGCCTGGAACATCTGCCCTGTGAGCAAAGGCTGAGGGAGCTGGGCCTGTTCAGCCTGGAGAAGAGAAGGCTGAGGGGGGACCTGATCAGCGTGTATAAATACCTCAAGGGAGGCAGTGAGGAGGAGGGGGCGGCCTCTTTTCAGTGGTGGCCAGCAATAGGACAAGAAGAACTGGCCACAAACTGAAACATCAAAAGTTCCATAGGAATTTAAGGAAAAATTTATTGACAGTGAGGGTGACAGAGCCCTGGAACAGGCTGCCCAGAGAGGTTGTGGAGTCTCCTTCTCTGGAGACCTTCAAAATCCGTTTGGATGCAGCCCTTTGCCACACTCTCTAGGTGACCCTGTGTGTGCCAGTGGGTTGGACTAGATGATCTCTAAAGGTCCCTTCCAGCCTTAACGATGCTATGATTCTCTGACAGCTATAGGCTAATATCTTTAAGCATTTCACTCATTCACTCACTCTTTCAATCGCAATATAAACAGCAACTTAAAAAAAAAAAAAGACAAAAATCTACCAACTAGGCTGAGCTGCCATCCTCTCCATGTAATCCTTGGCCATGCTGATGGCTTCGATGTTTTCCGGGTAGAGCAAGCAGAACATTGCCAGAGCCCCGAGATTGTTGCCATAGATTTCGTTCCAGCGAGCACTGAATTCCTTTGGGTCCCAGGGAGGAAGGTACTCGAGGGGGTTCGAGAGCATGGTCTGCACTGCCTCCGTAAGACGGGCCGCGATGTGCTGGTGGGTGGTGGCTGCCTTGAGGCGCAGGTCTTCCACATCCCCCTTGGAGAAGTAGAGCATGGGGTAGCTGTCGTAGTTGGCGTTGACAAAGGGAACCATGGTGGCCGGGTCCTCTCTGGTGCCGTAGGCCAGTGTGAAGCAAATTATGGGTATGAAAAACACACTCGGGGCTCCCCGGGTGTGAGTCCTCATTGTGGCATCAGATCTCCAAGTCTCAGTGGGAGCCAAACCATCTTTGAAATATCCTGAGGCAGAGAGATACAGGAGCAAGAGTTAGAAGACGAATTTCCAAGAAAATATGCATAAACAGAAAAGCTTTAAATGAACTATCGCACTGTTCTTAAAGAACCCTGCATAGACACATATCAGTGTCTTTCAAATATTTTTTGAGTCCTTCAGACAAAATTCCTACTGAAGAACTGATCCTAAACAAAAACCTATAAGCTTTGGAAAAATTACCCCCCTCATCTTTTCTCAAGTATGAGGGGTGCAAACATACAGGTCTTGTACTTGGGACTTACCAATTTAAAATAATTGCAACTGTGCTAATATGAAACACTGCTGACTGTGCTGGCAAATGGAGAAGAGAGGGAGAGGAAAAGGAAGGAGCGAGAGCCACAGAGATTGTGCTAACGGCAGCCAAGCCTGCATGCTGCACTGGCTGATGTTAACAGCTGGAGACTAAAGGATAAGGAATGCTGGAGGTTTGCACTGGGGTCATGTTATACTGTGCTCAAGGCCTCTGGTTCTGACACGTCCTCAGTTTAAAAAAAAAAAGAAAGAAAAAGATGACAGAAAGAAAAAAAAAGGAAAAAAAAAAAAAAGAAGGCAGTAGAATTCTAGAAAAAAATACAATGAAATACCTGGCTTATAAGGTGTTCAGTTTTTTATACTGCTTTTGGCCTCTAAAGAGCCTTCCATTTTTTCATGTGGAGATTTACTACCAGCTACCAGGAAGTCTGAACGTTATAATAAGCGCATATTTTCCTATATGCCTGATTTCTCAAAATATGCTCAAATGGGAGATCTATACAGAGGTTAAGTGAAAGTATTTGAACATAAAACTCACTTTGTAAAAATTACCAACTATCTAGCCTAAAGTCTCAGATAAAACATGGCCAGGATCCCCTCGAGGAAAGCCAACAAATTCCTAGAATTCTTCAGAGGGGAAAGGTTACAGAAAACAGACCCATGAGAGGCAGTTTTATGTAAATAATGAACAGTAGTTTTCAATTATTAAAAAGAGAAATAGACAGAAGGAAAGAAAAACCCCAAAACAAATATGAAATGTTTTTTTCCAAGGAAAACCTGTTTCATAGGACTCAGAAATACAATTTGCAAGGAGCTAAAATACAAAGCACCCTTTTACTTCTCCCCACAGCTCCCTGCATATAGATGCCAACATTTTCTAACAGAAACCCAGACAGCTGAAACTTAACTCAGAGACCCACATCCTGGTTCAGCAAAGTCGTTAATAGACACACACACCAGGAGACCACCTTGTTGGCCTGAGTCCCTCAGCCAATGCTGCCTACACAGACCCTCTGGTCATTTGTATTTGACTATTCTAAAAATTAATTTAGGAGCAAGTATTTTTGGCCGTGAAGTATATCTATCCCTGTGAATTCTTGTTTAGGCTAAAAATAATACTGTACCCTGAAAGTACATACCTAAGTACGTTACGGTGGATAGTCAAATTGCATTAGCATACAGTAATGCAAGATGACATTTTCATAGTATTCTAATCCATTTTGAAATAAGTTTTGCCCTTTTTTGAATATACACAAGTCATTAGAGAACACATTACATAGAACACCAAGTGCTTTTTTTGGTAATACTTTTACTGTATCTACATATTTTCTCACCACACACATAGAAACATGCATTGCAATTTATCAAAACATATCCAGACCCACTCACGTTCCCATCTACAAATATTACAACAGCATATCTTAAAAGAAAGGAGGTAAAAACCAGCCAAACCAGTATATCATGTCTGAAATGTGATGTGGGTTTTTTCACAACTAAGAGAAAGACATTAAAACTCTTTTCAGTTACAAAAAGATGTTCTTAATCCTTTAAAACCAGAGAAAGAAGAGAAAAGAAACTTAAAATATATGTATATTTTCTGAAAAATAGGGAAAAAAGGGTTTTTTTACCCTTTTCTCTTCAATCATGGTCATACATTGCAAGAAGCTTCCCATGCTACAACGAAGAAATAACCCCAGATACATTCTTTCCCTTAGTCTGATTTCTATGAGAACATCAGTACATCAATGAGAATTAACACAGGTGTAAACTTAGGGATGGTTTTAATGATTCCTAGATTAGAGTTTTCCTGACCAGAGATTAGGGAATAAGCAGTGTGGTTTCCTAGACTCTCCTCTCAGCAAAGCTATATACATGTTCCCAGCAGCTTCTCATCACCAAACACCTCCTATGTTGTCTGAATTTCATATCATATTTCAAAAATTCCATAACTCACTTGCTTTTTTCCATCATGCATGCACACATTTAATAGAGAAGGTAAACCCTTCTTTGTACATTAGAAGTAACCACTATATCACATTTTTTAGCACAACTGGCAAACTGATAGTCTTTCAGCAGGTTCTGAATCAAGGTTTGGAAGAAAGTCTTCAGAAAACAAACAAACAAAGCAAACAGAACTACAAATTCATTCTTATTTATCCTTGGTTAACATTACCACCCTTCCTACAATACAAAGACAACAGACCATGACAGAAAGGTGGACAGTAAGCCCTTTTCCTTGACTAGGCAAGGCTCAGCCCTGCGTTACTTGATGGATGGGAGGAGACATCTACCTAGGCATCCAACTTAGTTTCCACTACAGCAACCACGTTGAAAGAGGCACCAGAGGGGAGTCCTACAGAGGCATGACTATGACTTAGACCATGCCGCCTTCAGTGATGTTCTATGTTTTCTTGTGTGTGATATCCTTAAAAGCATGACCAACAAAAAATAATAATGAAAATCGCAAAGCTCTCCATATTATTAAAAAAAAATGAAGCTTTTCAATAAGAAAGATGTGATTAAATTTACAACAGGTAACAAGCAGGATGTTGATGTAATTAAATCACCCAGAGGGTGAGGAAATACAAATTACATGGTTCTGAATGCAGCCATGACAAACTACCTTCACAGCAATTTCAAATAACAGACCTGCCTTGAATCACAAACCCAAGTGCTTCACTGACTAGGATCAGATTTGACCACATACTTCACTGATTTACTGTCCAAATTTACCAGTCCAAATTTGTCCGTAAGTTAAGGCTGAAGGATCTTTCGCCATAGGAGAAAATGCTAATGTGCCATGCCCTTTAAAAGGTCTGTCAGTCAGTTCTAGACTGAAAGAGTAGTTGTCGTGATTTTCCCTCCCTCACCAGCAGAAACCAAGTGTGAAGTATATATTTTATTCTAGAAAAAGCAACATGTGAACCTTAACTATTTTAATCCACCATGTCTGCATCAGTAAATGGATGTTGAGCTGTAGCCAGAAAGTATGGTAGAACTGGCATCATTAACTGAACTGAACACGGGTACAGACCGAGCAAGTACATCTAATAAATTAAACTGACGCAGTATTCAAAGCAAAGCAGGGGCATGTTTCCTCCACACATGAAGCTAACCCTGGAGATGAGAGTGCAGGAGTGGGAGAGGGGATAGACAGTGATGAGGAGAAGATAGCACTGTCAGGGCCAGCACAGCTACCCTTGAAGTAATCCGATCTTCTAGGAATCCGACCTTCTTTAAAAAAATAAAATCTTTCAGAGGATTGCATCTTACCACTGAATCAGTTTTGAAGAGCCATTACTCTCCAAAAATGAAAATGTGCTTTACTGGACTTGAGTGGAAATTTTGCTGGGACAACACTTTTACCAGTCCTGGTGCTCAGCACAAGCCCCCAAAATCCATGCTGGAGGCCAGAGAGACTTTTAAAAAATCACTGCTGTGAATGTGTCTCTTACACTAGAGATTAAAAAAAAAGGAAAAAAAAAAAAAAAAGTTGAGAGATTTCTTATCCTAAGAAAGAAAGCTCAACTTTTATTTAGTTTAAAAAGCAAAATTTCCCTTTAAAGACAGAGTTGCACAGATTTTATCAGTCTTCTTCTGATGGGCTATTTGTACTCTCCAGAGAGGTTATAGTTCACGTTGTTGTTCCTTGAATTACCTCCACAAGCGTTTTGATAAGAATTTTGTTCAAACTTTTAATGAAAAAAACTGTTTCACCTCAGCGAGGAAAAGCAAATCATCATGTTCAACCTGCAAACTTTGCCTCAGGAAATGATCCCTGTCTCAACTTTCATCATCTTTGTGCAAATTCTTGATTTTTTTTTTAGTGAAAGCACACTTATACTCAGTTGAATGTAGCAGTTAATCTGTGCTTAATTTCGTATTGAATTACACTGTCCCTATACTTTTGTCTCAATGTAAACTACATTGCAAGATCACCTTGTTAAGCTATCCAAATGCACTAAAAATATAGCAATCAATGGCAGCACCTACTGCTAATCAGGTAAGTTTAGCGTTATATTACATATTAGCTAAGTAATACATATTTTACATATTTTATAAGAAATGGTCAGCAATCAGTAAAATCTGTAACAGTTGTTGCCATACCAATTCCATGAAACTTATAGGAATGTTGAGGAAAAAAAAAAAAGGAAAATCATGGTATTTTATTTTGTTCCAGTAAACTTGAATGGGTAAAAATCTTTTTGTACTGCTGCAGACCGCTACCAATTATAACTGCTTGACACAAGAAGTTGTAGGCTAGTTTGAAGATGGAGCAAGGGAAACTTCATTAAAAAGTTTCCCTGGTTTGGGTACTTTGTCCAAACACCCGTAACACTAGTAAGTATTTTGCACACATTTTAATTCAATTATTGCTGATAGCAGGAAGAGCATGCATAAATCTTTTTCGAAGTGGTGTGTTTTACTTCCATGATACTGATTTATAGGAGTTGAGAATTAGTTGTTGGCCTTCCCTGTTGTCCAGCAATTTCAGTTTTAGCACTCATTTAAATATTTCACAAACACAGCATGTATTTGACAATATGAGAGTAATCAACTCATCTAATGGAATCCAATGACATTTAAGAACTAAATAATGCAGACTAAGTCCATGAAAACACCCAGAGTTAATGAGCTCAACAGAGACTACCTTTCAAATATCACCTTTCAGTTCCTACTGACTCAGAGGAATATATCTGATGGCAAGATTAGTCAGAAGGCAGAAAAGGTCCAAGAAAAATATAAACTTAGATTTGTATTGTAATAATTACAGCAAATCTACTGAGTAAATTCCCAAGCTGCATAGTTCATACATCATCAGTTAGTACTACTCTCAAAATTACAGGGACACCAGTATAGCAAGTTCTCACACCCCAAGACAACAAGAGTCAAAAATCCTACCTCAACCACTCTTTTATTGAATCTGATAAAATCTATCTTTCCTATCTTCGAGAGATAGGCAAGATGCTAGGAAAGGTGAAAAATTGCTGCTTACGTATTTCAAAAATACCTATACCCACCAGGGGACACACGGGAAATATACTACATCACCATTTTAAAGTTTAAACATTGAAAACCCAGAATTTTATACATATATATATATATATTATATATATACATATATGTACTAAGGGAAGTATAGGTCAGTATCCAGAGGCTGGCATTGTACTTGTTCTGAAATGATCTGAAGTATCTAAAAAGGAGCTTTGTGTCAATTTATATGTCTGGACATGTGCTACACTGTACTGTGAAAATAATAAAGACACCAGGAACAACCAGTTTCTATACTATATTAATTAATGAGTATATTACATCAAATCAGCAGGCAAGATTGAACTTCTGTGCATCCTTTGATCCATGCACAAAACTCAATGGATCTATTTAGAGCAGCCACGTGAGATTCTTATCCTGTGAGAATGAAGGGTTACACTCATTCTGCAACAGACTACAGATGGAAGAGCAACATAACATATTTTTAGAAGTTTTCAATAGGCAGGCATGAGATATCTGCTATCAGAGTATGAAAGTTCTTTTTTTTGGGTTATTCTTTTTTTTTGAATATTTACTTGTGCATTTTTCATCTTGTATATAAATTAACTTGGAATATATACATACATACATAAATGCAGATACTGAATGAACGATCTTTTTCTTTCTGCCTCAGGCAAAAACAATATTTAAATTATATGCATATCCAAACCATATTTAACACATATTTTTCTTCTATTTTGAATGTTTCCTGTGATATAAATGTTTTCCCAATAATTTTTGACAGAACTAGCATTACTATTCATAAACCTTACCAGGATATTTTATTCTATACTCCGCTGTGCAGAACGAACAAGAAAGTAATTTCATATATGGGAACCTGAAGACACTCATTCCCAACCAGTACAGGCATGCCTGTTAAGGCATCCACATTCAGTGAATTAAAGTTCAGTCCTTTTTACCATTAAAAAATGCAACACTACACATTAAGCTTTTCTTTAGAGCATGAGTACTTTTTATTTCATTTTGAATGGAAATTTTAAAGGACATTTAGATAGCTAGGAATATGTATATTTTTGTAAAAATGTTTTCATAGAAGATAACACTGAAGCTTGAAAAAGTTCCTCTAGGCTAGAAGTACAAACCAGGTAAGTTTGTTTGCTTCATTTACACCTCAGAAGCCAATACTCCTCCATACTTTAACAGAAAGTAGGACACTGTTTGGGGTCGAGGCTGTTGCTTTGACAGATGCTGCAGAAACACAGAACAAAAGTGTCTATAAAAGTCCCGGTGATCAAATAGTATTAACCTGGCACTTAAAAGCACGTTTTTCTCACCCAAGCAAGCACACTTACTCACTTAAGACACATACAGCTGTATTTGGAGGATCAAAACCATGCATAGAGTTTCATGGGAAAACAGCCAACTACCCCAATGTGAAACACTGTCTCACAAGAGGAAGTTAGCAAGGGAAGATATTATTTGAGGTTACCACCAGTGTGATGTCTGCAGAGACTAAGTCACAGAACCACAAGTCCACAGGAAAAGCTGCAAAACATTCAAAGTGTGATTGTAAAGCCCAGGAGATTAAAAAAAAAAAAAAAAAAAAAAAAAAAAAAAAAAAAAAAAAAAAAAAAAAAAAAAAAAAAAAAAAAAAGCACATATCTAAAAAAAAGCACATATCTAAGGGGGGAAGACAATTTTACTGCTGTCAAAAAAAAAAAAAAAAAATCTTTCTTGGACTTAATCCAGACCGCTCAGAAATGTTGCACGCAATGGAGCTGCCCTCAGTTTTTTCTTTTTTGGAGGGAACTGCTTACCTCAAAAACAACTGATATAGAGCCCAGTGTTTCCAATTCTGATTTTAATTTCTCTCTTCTTCACCAAATAATACTTTTTCATTATCTTTGATCTTTATTCTTTCCAAATACTTTTAAAAGTTTCAGATTCCCTAACCTGTTCTCCCCTTCTTCTATGTGTAATTAAGAGCTTTACTTTTTTTTCCTGATTATGGTTTTAGCTTTCCTTCATGCAATTACCTCCAAGATTTCAGAAATGAACAAAATGTCCAGTTGGCGTTATGCAGAACAGCTCTCTCTACCTATGTATGTTTGTCTACACCTATCTACAGACTTGAGCAATTCAAGATACCAAACAAATATTTTTATTCGTGTAAAGCATTTCCACAGAAGGTCATATTAATACAACTGAACATGTCACATCCCGCAGCTGCTATGAGATCAAAGTGTATTTTAATTGTATTTCCATATCCTGCTAATGACTCAGTCTTGCACAAAGAACTATGTTAAAAACATATTCTTTGTTTCTCTCAAAGTACCATGACAAAATATATGGGCACCAAAGAGGGTCAAAGACACTTGTGCTGGTCAATCTACAACCGAAGTTTGAAGGCTGCAAACTAAAATGAAATTAATACTTGCTTTTACATTATATAGATATAATCTTAAGCTATGTGAATGTGTATGACCCTAGATGTGTATTCCCACCGAAGAACTGATCTTTCATTGCTCCAGGATAAATGCCTCTGTTTCCAGGTTGAAATTGCACCATCCTGCTGGTAGCCTCATCTCTCTCCAAATCAATATGCCGTTCATGTATTTTCATTATTGGTAAAAGTCTGTTGCTACCTCCGCTACTCTCATCTGTTATCTCGTTATCTTTAGTTTTGATATATAGCTAGAGACAGCATATATCTATATAGAGCACAAAGTTTATCTGTTTACCTATGTTTGTACCTAGATGCATCTGATTCTTTTTCAGGCTATGTACTCAGAGAGGAAATAAAATGTATTGTCACGCAATTGATTTGAGGTTGTTACTGTCTTCACTACTGCCCAGAATATCCTTCATGAGAGTGCCAGTTGCCTTTTCACGGAAAGAAGCTTGAAACAAATAGGCTTAAAAGATTGTATATTGTTTCTGTAAATTGCTACCAGTCACAAGTGGCATGGTCAATTTGCATCAAAAGGCTTCAACACATCCAATAAATATTGGGTTAATTTTAAAATTTAGAATTTTATGATCTGATTTCTGATCTTGAGTTGTGCAGGCATGACTCTCAGTGCAGGATTGGAACCTGACACTTAGCTCCAACATCATATATTGTGTTAACCACAATGTAATGTCGTGCACCACTAACAGAAGAATCTGATTTAATAGCATTAAAGGGGCATTGACATTCATTCTAATAGCTTCAAACAGCCTTTTTAAAGACTTTGATAACTCTAAGTAGTCATTTTATTAGAAAATTTAAGATGACATAAAAGGTATATATCAAACACTCTGCATATTTACTCTCTCAGGTAAAGGAAAAGAAAAGAAAAAAGAAAGAATATAAACCTAGACAACAGTAGTGAAATGTTTCTAACATTAATATTATTTTTATCTAGTACTGAACGCAATATCTACCTGAGCAAAGCAACAAGAATCTCTATAGCTCCTTGTCCATTCTAACCAAATCTACTGCTGATTCTTACTGCAACCAATGTGAGTCTATGGAAGGAAAAAAACCCAGTAAAACAGATCAACCAGCTAAATGTAATTTCAAGTCATACACAGGACATCCTCATTGTGCCTGGGGACTCGATACCTGACTATGTCACAGCAGCAGGTGAACGTGCTAAGTCAGCATCTGGCAGGAAAAGCTGTTTCTAGTGCTCTGTACTTTGCCTGGTTTCCAACACACCAGACCCCTTAGGTCAGGTCTATCTTGAAAGTACTTCTGCTAAACTTCTACTGACAAAGCATTTATGAGAAAGGATACAGATTACATCAGCAAAATTTCATCTTTCCTAGCAGGTTTTTATTTTCCCCCCACACTCTTTTCTGTTCCTATCCTGAGCAAATAACAGAGTCCAGTAAAAGTTCTGGGGTTTTTGTTAATGCAGTTCTGTTACAACTTCACCATATCCTTGCTGTGCTTGGCTGTGCTAGTAGAAACCTGTAATGCAGGCCTTGCATGAGAACAGTTTGAATCTGTGGAGTGAATGAATTGTGGTAATTACAGAAGAGGATATGAAATCTGAACTCTTGGTCATCCCAATCCTGCTTAGAAGGAGGAAGAGTTCTGCCTTTTATACAAATAGCATTTCATCCCTGATTTTTTTCCCTGCTTTAGTACAAACAAATCCTATCCACCCGAAAAAAGAAAAGTAGCTGAAGAGAGGCTTTAGCCTGAATGTTAACGTTATTTATTATACATGGCTACTGTCTTTAACACAAGCTCGCATCCTTTAACACATAGCTAGCTGTTTTAACAAATTTAGGAGAATACATTACTATAACCAAGCTCTTTATCTAACCTAAATGGATGGAGACCATGAAAACAATGTAGGCATAAAGGTGTAAAAATCTAAGATGTAAAAAGCCAAGATAAACTTTCTGCTGAGACAGTTCATTTACTGCTTAATTACTATTTGATATGCAAAAGTCAAAATCTCTTTCAGTCTCTAGACACCTAGGTTACCAATTCTAAAATAGGGAACAATGGTAAAGGAAATTGTTTCTTTTTTTTTTTTTTTTTGATCTCTTTAGAAGTGTGGGGAGGTTATTTCTTGCAAAATGTCCAGGAACAATAGCAGTAGTAACTAAGTTTCTTTCTGTCATTGCTAGAATATGTTGTGGTTGCCAGATGTGCAAGTTTCCACACACACAGTCCTAGGAATGTGACTCAATTTTGACTAAAAGCAATCATTTCTGTGAGAAGGGACACTTCAGTTTTAGAGCCTCTTTTAACCCTATTTCTCACAACTCATACGCTTGTATACTAAAAGATGTGACCATTTATCCCCTAGCAAGTGAGACAACTGGGTAACCCCAAGCTTCTGGTGACGGGAATAACTTTCTATTACCACCAGGCTAGGCTGAATTCTTGGTTTTGAAAAAGGCATATGTCCTCCCTCTTCCTCTACCCGAGAAAGAGAAATGGAAAACACAGACAATGTCTGACAGATCTTTAAAAGTATCAAAGACGTCAGCCTAAAGCTAGCTTTCCACTGCTACTGCTTATTAAAGCTATATGCAGCCTATGAAAATCACAGCTAGTATTTATCCAAGTAATAAAACACATTTTACTCTTCTTTGTGGTAAAGATATTTATTATCTATCTAGTTAGAGTAAATTTACTAATTATATCTTGTATAAACTGTAATGAAACCTGACCTCCCTTGAGGAAAACAGATCTATCAATACCTACCACAGGGAATCGATTTGTTCAGTTCATGTATTTCTTAATTTGTAAAAAGTATTTTCTATGACTGAAGAATAAGATTTAGAAGGATTCTCCATGCATATACAATGGAAAAAAAACACTAAGTTTATGAAGTCAGTACCCACATCACAAGATATGAAATTATTCAAAAAAGTCTTGTATTGACCCCGGCACTCATTTTTTCATGACAAAACAAAATTTTCTAAGTATGACGATACTTCAAAGTCAACAATAAAGGCAGAAAAGACTAATTAGTGAGGAAACTCTTCTTTTAAATAACAAGAAAAGGATGTGACATTTGTTAAAATACTAGCAGTTCTGCCCACTAACTAGTGTGTGAGCAGTGTACTTTGGTTTTGCTTACTAGAGAATTTTACAGACAGCCAAGGAAAGCCCAAACTAAAACTGGTACTTTGTTAACTCCCACTACAGGCTAATTTAGACTTCAGCCAATTTAGGTCATACAAACATGAAAGCAATGACACATAGTAAGTAAACTCATAGCTGAAATAATATTTAGCACTTCTGTAGAACTAAGAAACCCTGGATCTCCAAGTAGTCATGAAACAAATTAATTAAAACTCTCAACACCTCTGCAAAGCTCATGAGAACAGTTATCTGTTTTATGAGGAAGGAAACAGACACACAGAGGTGGAGTGACTTGCCCAAGGCTTCCCAGCAAGAGACTTTCAGAGTAATAAACGGAATCTGAATTATTGGTTCCCACTGCTGCCTTCAACTGTATTGTTCCTTCCCTGAGCTATTGCACTGAGTTATAACAACTGCTGGCATGATAAACATAATGTGGCAACATTTAGCAGGGAATTTCTTTGTCTGTATTTAGACTAGATTAAAACTTTAATGCTGTTTAAATCAAAATTAATCTTCCTAGGGTGACCCCAAATCCCCAACTAGCTGAGCAATAATTCTTGTGTTTCATTCACAGTTGTAATAATTTCCTATATCTTCACTGCTCATGCCCAGAGAAGAAGCTATTCCAGACGGAAAACACAGGAAACTCCCCCCTCCCTCCCCAGCCCTATATTTTTTTCAAGAGTGACAGAAATGTAAAGAGAAGGGCTGCTTTGCTTAATGTGGAGCTGGATTGCCAGGACCCATGTGAGATGCACCCAGGTTGATGCACTGCTCGCTGCGGGACTGGAGCTTGCATCCTGGCCATGAGGACGCTGCACTTCATGGGTTAACACCCGCCTCCCCGGCTCCTTTCGACCTTTCCAGCAAACAAGAAAAGCCGCGGGAAGCTGCGATGGGTAAATCACTCCCTCCCTGTCCCTCGGCTCCTCCAGGTGCAAAATGCGGGTGCTGCCGCTTACCTCTCACACGGGCATGGCTGGGAGCTCAGCTCATTCGCGCTGCTGCGGGCTCGGCGCCTCCGGCCCCGCCGCTCTGCAAGGGCAGCGAGCAGTGAGAGGCTGCGGCGGCGCCGCCCGTTCGGCCCCCGCACGCCCCTTCCCGGGCGTTTCTGCGCTGACGGCCCGGGGAAGGTGCGGGCTGCCAAGCGGCCGCGCCGGGACAGCAGCGCGAACCTCCGACCCGGCGCAAAACGCGAAACTCGGGAAAAAAAAAAAAAAAAAAAAAAAAAAAAAAAAAAAAAAAAAAAAAAAAAAAAAAAAAAGACAACCAACCAAACAAAAAAACTTGGTTGCGAGCAACGGAGCTCCTGAGAGGCGCCCCGCTCCCCGCACCGCGCCCCGGGCCAGGCCTCCCGCCCGCAGTGCCGGGCCCGGCCCGGTGCCCGGTGCCGCCGCTCACCTGCCGGCTGCCCCCGCGGAGCCTGGCTCGCGTGGGGACCGCGGAGACCCTCCCTCGCCCCAACGCGGCCCGTAACGCGTGTCCCGGCCCCGCGCGGGACCGCCCGCCCCCCGGCACCGGAGCGGAGGCTCCCGACTCACCGCCCTCGGCCCGGCCCGGCTCGACCCGGCTCGGTTCTGCGCGGCCCCGGCCCGACCTGGCTCGGCTCGGCTCGGTTCTGCGCGGCCCAGCCGCTCCGCCGCCACAAAGTTTCTCCTGCGAAGCCTGGGGGGCCGGAGCAGGGAGAGGGGGCGGTTTTCAAGTCAGGAAGGAAAGTGGCTCCCCCCGCCCCACCTCCTCACCCCCCGTTCTTCCCGCCCCACCTCCTCTCTCCGTCCCTCCCTCCCTCCGTCCCTCCATCCTTACCCCTCCCTCCCTCCGTCCCTCCATCCATCCTTACCTCTCCCGATCCTCCTCCTCTGCCCCCGGCCCCGCTCCAGCCCGTCCCGCCGGCTCCTCTCGCCGTGGCGGCGGCAGCGGGATCGCCCGGCGAGGACGTGGATCCGGGATGGGGAACCAAGACTGGGACGTGGGGCAGGAATCCGGGATGAGAACTCCGGACGAGATTCCGGGTTAGGGATCCACACTGGGAACTCGGGACGGCGATGAGGATCGGGTGTGGGGATGGGGGATAGGGACCTGGAATGGGGATCCGGAACAGGGAAGGAACGGGGGTTCAAGTCAAGAATGGGGGAAACGGGTCGTCCTGGCGGAGCTGTCGCTGCGGCTCGGAGAGAGGAGCAGCCTGGGAGCCCCGGGGCTTTTTGTTATTGCCTATTTTTATGTAGAAACTTCCCCATGCGAAACCCAAAACCTGTATCCTTCAAGCCAGGTCATGCTGACATATTTTGCAGCCATTCAACTGAGGATACTTAGGTAAGTAATATAAAAGAGGGCGAAGCATGAAGTGTTTTGCAGTGGTCTTTAATATCTTCATCCACATAATCAGGGAAAAGTATGATTTCAAGAATTACCAGTGCACATCAGCACCTGTAAGCTGAACAAACTTTTAGACTACTGTCCTGGGAACTCAATAAAAGTATTTCCATGTGACAGGATGCTGTTCAATTACCTGAACATTTAGATTTTCCAAAGTTTGTTCATCATTTTACTAATCTCTTCAGTGATGTTACTGAATCTGCAACTGGGCTGTGTAAGAGTGCTCAGTTCTCCCTAATTAATAGTGGCTCTTAAAACGTAAAAGCTGTTTTCTGAGGATGGTTTTAAACAGGCTCTTCTTGGCTTGTAGCATGACTTCCTGCTGTTCTAACAAGTTTAATAAACCTTTAGAAACTATGCAAATTCATATATTCCCCTTCACTCTTTCACTTCTGCTTCATTTTGTAGCACTGTCTATGACAGCCTTAGAAACATGAATAGGAAGACACATGCAGTTGCTGCATGCTCAAGGAGTAATGCCAGAACCTGTAAAGAAGCCTTGTTTTTTGCCAGTAATGACATGCCTAAAAGCACCGAGTGCTTCAGCTTCAATCATGCAAACACTAGATTAATCATTGGAAGAAATAGTTCTAAACACTTATGTGAATGGTATTATGTTGCACAGCACTGATACTGCAGTTGCAGAATACTAGTGTTTGACACACACTGCGCTTGAGAAGAGCTACAGGCAGCTGGTTCACCTCCAATTGGACCAGATGTGGCTAAAAGTGTATTTCTATTGGGACGTCCAGTAGGTGTTAGCATATCTAAAGATATGAGGAAGAAAGTGTCTAAGCAATGCATCATACCTGTCTGCCTTAGTTATTTAAATATTTTAGCTATCTGACTCTAATGGAATTAGATCTTGCAGTTCTGAACAGCATAAAATGACTTCTAGATCTGGACCTTAGTCTCTGGTAGCATCTGCATTTAGGAGAAGCTGTGCTATGCTGCACAGCCAAGATGAGTGAAGCTTGCTGGGCTCCCTCAAAGTCTGTATACTTGCATCTCCTGCCCAGGGAGGAGGAGCTGGTGTGTGCTTGGGTCTCCACTGATATGGAATTAGGCCATGATGGAGATGGAGACTGGAGAGAGCTCAGTAACCTGTCTGCCTCAGTTTTTGTTGACATGGTTGACTTCAGCATCCCTCCTAGAACTAACAGGTACGGATTCCAACATCCCTACAGGATTCCTGACTTTTCTATCTGCATGGATGTCCAGATGGAAAAGTTATACATAAAATGCATTCCACCCTAAGGGGGCAGTAAGGCAACTAAGGCCTCACTGGGCTCTTATATCCTTTTTCCGTCACCACACTTAAGATACAAAATTCTTGGAAAGCAAACAGAAATTATAATGATCACAGGTCTAGCAAGCATCACTTACAGGAAAGAAGTAAAAAATAGCTTAAAGACGAAAAGACTGAAGGAAGATGTAATAGCCTTCATGAAGAGTGCTGAAAAGAAGAAAATAATTTCCACATCATAGAATAATAGAATCTTTAAGGTTGGAAGGGACCTTTATAGAGATAGCTAGTCCAACCCCCACTGCACATGCGAGTTCACCTAGAATAATATATCAGTTGCAGTAAGGAGACTTGCCCAAGTGAGATAGGGAGGGGAAAAAGTAGCTCATAGAGTAAGCAAAGCTTGAACTACAAGGATTGAATGGCATCTGTATCCCTGAAGGCCTTTTAAAAAAAAACAAAACAAAAAGACTAATATTTGACAGGAAGAGTTCAGGTCTAGAAAGACTGATCTTGCCTTGGGGCATGGGGTGTGGACTAGACACCCTGTCAAGGTCCTTTCTAGTCTTGTTGCTATAATTATGTTCAAAATATTGCTTTCATGGACAATGGGCAAGATCGTGGCTCCTCTCTGATCTTCTTATGACTTTTTTCTCTTTGGAAATGGGAATAATCTCCCTTGCTAGGCTGGAGCTTATATATGGGATATGTTAGCTGTGCTAGTGAGTTTGTTCCTATCTGCAGCTCTCGACATCTGGAGCAGACATTTTGGATGGGATCCATCATAAATTTTTCCTTAAACATGGAACATACCACATAATTTTTCTTATGTATTGCAGATATCAGTATCTAGTCACATTAGACTCACCTTCTGACCAGCAGAGGAAAACAAGCACTTTTAGGACACAGCTTATTTGACCTGTGTCAGACATCTCCCTTAGGATGTGACAAATCATGCCTCCAAGCTGCATATTCTTTCCACCCACCATAAAGCTGGTTTAAATGACTGACTCAGCTACTCATCGTATGCTTTCCACTCCCTTCGTGTTTCTTTGTCTTTGCAATCTTTCCTTCTCTCTGAGCTCCCATGCATCATAATCTCCTGCTGCTCCTAAAAAGCATTGATTTTATTTTCTCACTTTTTTTTTCTACTGAAAATGTGTTACTGAGTTCAATAATTTTTGTAGCATCATTTCTACAAATTACATCATGCAGCATTTGAGTATACAGCAAACTGACCTTTCAGGTGGCACTACTCCAGGATGAATTGCAGTGAGGGGCTAAATTTACTTTTTGGAGCTAAAGAACATTGACTTGGCTAGTTGTGCAGAGTATGTTTCATGGAAAATGTTTGAAAACCACTCTGGTCAGAGGCTATTCTACCCATACGCCTCATGCTTTGCATTTACTTTTCCTCAGCCTTTATGACAAGCAACATGGACTGGAACATGAAATGCCTGGTATCTCTGTGACTGAGACAAATGTAAGGAGGAGGAGGGATGTCCTTTTCCAGCAATGATTTTTTTTTTCTTTTTTTTTAAGTCACACACATAGAATTAACTTCTTTAGACATAGAAATATACAGAGTAAGTCTTTTAAATTGTCAACCTCATCAGGAGCTTTGTGTGTAACCAACTCGCAGCTACTAGATCTTGATGACATCTCTCTCTTCTTCACCCCCTCATATTCAAAAAATATTTGAGAAGGGAAACCTTCCAGGATGGCCTTGAGGATGTCTGACTTTATGCTCAAAGAGAAGAGGGGAAGGTACAGGTTGCAAAAGGGAAATTTCCTTTATTTTACTACTGTTTTGACTGGTTGACTAAGGATGACATGAAGAGGGAGCAAGCCCCATTGCTGTGCTCCAGAGGTGAGAAAGAGTGGGGCAGCATGACAACACGGGCTTATGCTTTCCAAAAGTGACAAGAAATGTCTGCTGACACTTTGTATGCATTTCTAAAGCTTCTGATTCTCAATCAGTTGTTTTGTGAAAATGTGGGGACTTTTCCTTTTTCTGTCTTTATGATTGAGGATATTTGCCTAAAGAAGGAAGCAGTCTGTTTCGTACACACGAAACATTTCTGCCTTCCTGGCTGCCCATCCTATGCAACAGCATTTTTTTTTTCTCCTTTTATTTTTCTCCACATTTTTGTTAGATACCTCCCTACCTCTGAAGTCCTATTCTCTGTGAAATTTACTCAGTTTCTCTTTTCTGTGTAAGAGGTACTTCTACTTTCATCATAAAGTTCCAAAATTTAAAGTGAAAAGATAGAAATGTCTCCAGCTTCTTTCACTAATTCCCCAAACCTTTTTTTCTTTAGTTTTGCAACCCTTTGCCCCATCATGTTCAGCTGCAATGGTCTGTGATTATGTCTTAGCATTGTGGACTGAAATCTTTAAGATGAGAGCGTTAGGTCGGTCTCTTCTTGTTCTACAATTGCAGGTCCGTACACATTTGTGTAGTGCTCACACTGCCCTGCTTGAACTGGGCTGCTCTCCCTGGCCTGTGTTAGAGGCACATGAAGGCAACTCCAGCTTTCAAAGCTTGTCTTAATTCCAGCCTCACCAGCGGGAATTTGGGCCTTCTGCTCTTTTCCAGGGAGGGTGTGGAACAGACAGCGTCCTAACTTGTTGTTACTACTGTGTCCTCTAAGTTTACGAGCGTCTTGTATGATTCACAGCATTTACTACTCAGGGATTTTGGGCCCTGGCTCGCTTTGCAGGCAAGAGGCAGAAATAGTCACAACTCCAAATTTAGGTACCTTTAGGGAGCAGCCTGAATTTAGCCCTGAGTATGAAAACTGGGGATTTTTTTTGTGGTGCAAAACAGTTTCCCTCACAAAGTAAAAAACTTGCTTGCTGTTTCCCATGGGTCCATCACGTGCCAGGTACATCCATGGGGCTGGAAGAAGGCGTAAAAGATGTTCCTCCATTCCTCTGTCTTCTGCTATGCATGTGTGTCCTGGAAATGCTGCTTTTTCCCCTGCAGATGTAGCCTTTTACTCTTCTACATTGTGGCAGCCAAAGTAGCAGTGGGGTAGCTGGAAGAGGAAAACACTAGATGTTTCCTAAACAGCTCTTCTTTGTATGTTAATGGAACATCTTTCTCTGCTTTACATTTCCTTTCTTTCCCTGTTCCTTGCACTCACCATGTGTTTTGTCTGGAATAGCCTGAGGCTAGCAGACAGATGAGAAAATAGTCCTGCAGATTTCTGAGTGAATGGGAAACTGCAGCACCAGTAACTTCAGCAAGGGGAAGTAAAACACTGGTGAGAGAAGATGGACTCGTGGCATTGGATATCTCAGGAAGAAAGCAATCAGATAGCAAGCTCACAGGTGCTCACTGACCTAGACCTGACAAAAATTACATAAAATTACATACATCATCTGGTCTGTACTATTAACAGCAGAATCCACTATGACAGCAGTGGAGACAGGTTGTTTTTTTTTTTTTTTTTTTCCCATTGCTGTATGACAGTATTTAGATTTATCTGTCAGCTGCCGCATCATGTAACTATCCTGCTCCTTCCTTAGGATCTCCTTTTCTCTTACATATGGCCTCTAGCATATGACAGCAAGTTAGAAGGGATGAATAACATGTGGATTTTCATTCAGCTGAATTTGTTGTTACTTTGCTCTCAAATAAGTGACCTTTCTCAACATATCAACATTTTTCCCTCCAATATTTCTGTGGTTTTATAAACTGAGCAGGATCCCCTGGGGAGTACAAGCCATTAATAATGACAGAAACCTAAAGACAGATTTAGTAAGGGTTCCCTTAGAGCTGCTATGCTCTCTCTCTTGAATGCCAGAAATGTTGCAATAATGTTTTCCATTTGCAACATACTGTTTCCAATGAATGGAATTTTTAAGACTGGAGTCCACCTTTTCATGAGATCACTTGATGTGCATGGAGACAACTAAGCAAGTGCTGACGTTCATGGCAATGTTTAGAAAATGCTTTCTGAGCCTCCCACTTCTCAGGTTCTTCTGCTTCATACTTTAATAAATTTATCTTCATCTTCGTTACGTTAGAGATGCATGAAAACAAAACAAAAACAGTGTGTTAGATTTTGCTTTCGAACTTTTTTTCCCCTTGATTCTTCATCTCTTCATAATTGTTCAGCTATGATTTGTTGTATCCCTGTTACTGTCAAGACTCAAAGGCAGGATATTAGACCAAACCCAAGCAGAGGCATGAGAGATTTATTTCCCTTCAAAGCTGATAAAATAATACTTACATATGCAGCAGTACAGGATAGCAGAGTGCTCAATTCTGCATACTTGATTGTGAAGCAATGGTGCCCACCAGCTATGCGCTTTTGTTGTGGTCATATCACAGAATCACGGAATCTTTAAGGTTGGAAGGGACCTCTAGAGATCATCTAGTTCAACATTCCTGCTCCAGCAGGGACACCCAGAGCACGGGGCACAGGGCGGCATCCAGGAGGGGTTGGAAGATCTCCAGAGAAGGAGACTCCACAGCCTCCCTGGGCAGCCTGTTCCAGGGCTCTGTCACCCTCACAGGAAAGAAGTTCTTCCTCACATGGAGATGAAACTTCCTGTTTTTCAACTTACACCCATTTCTCCTTGTCCTATTGCTGGCCACCAATGAGAAGAGCCTGGCCCCTTCTTCCCTACATTCTCCCTTAATCAGGTCCCCTCTCAGCCTTCTCTTCTCCAAGCTGAACAGGCCCAACTCACTCAGTCTTTCCTCATATGAGAGATGTTCGAATTCCTTAATCATCTCTGTCGCTCTCCACTGGACCCTCTCTAGAAGCTCCACGTCCCTCTTGTCCTAGGGAGCCCAAAACTGTCCCCAATACTCCAGGTGCGGCCTCACCAGAGCTGAGTAGAGGGGCAGGATCACCTCCCTCGCCCTGCTGGCAACACTGCTCCTGATGCAGCCAGGATCCCATTGGCCTTCTTGGCCACGAGGGCACACTGCTGACTCACGGTTAACTAGGTGTCAACACCATGTCTGCCAAGCACCATGTTTGCTTGGTGTCAACACCATGTTTGCTAAACTATGTCGCTGAGCGCCTCATCTATATGTTTCTTGAACATTGGCAGGATCATAATATATATATTTATATATATGCATATAGTTATACGTGTGTGTGTATATTATATATACACATTTACATTTACTTTTAATAACATCTAGTTACATTTACATTGAATTTTAATAATATCTAGCCAGTCAAGATGAAATTAACGACAGTTACCTTTTTCCTTTTTTTTTTTTTTTCAGTCCATATTTCTATTCAGGTTGCAATACTTGCTTTTTGCTAGTTTTGAGTACTGACTAATACTAATTTTAAAAAGTTATCTTTAAATCCTGTGAAATAACAGAGGAAATGTCAGAAAGAGGAGAAAAATATAGATGATATCTTTTATTATTATTAACTGCAATTTACATAAACCATCCTTTTACTGATTTCTTCTAGCCAGTTATTGCCCTGTTTGCCACTTAAGAGTAATGAGTTTATTCAATTAACCAAAAAAAAAAAAATCTAAGTAAGCAAAAGCTCATCCTTCTATAAAATGCAAGTCATTCCCTTAGCAACGCAGCTTTTAGGAGATAGGTTCCCTGACATTAATGTCTGCTTGTTCATGTGTCTTTATGTGTGGGCATATACGCTCAGTTACATGGGCAGCTTTGAGGGAGGAAGCAGAGACAGAGGTTCACGGTTCCTATCTGCCTCCAACATTGCAGCAGCTTCTTCAACAGCAGCCCCCAGGACAGATCATCGGACTGTTCTGTCAGGATAAGATACAACATTTCTTATCTCTCAATTCATAACACCATATTTCTTTTCACAAATTTCAAAACAGGGTCTTCTTCCTCCGGATTAATACAATTTACAGGCAGTTCAGCATTTATGAACACCCACTTAAATTCTTAGCATGAGCTTGAAATCCCAGAGAGAGAACAAGCAGCAAAGAAAGCTGCAATTCTCAGGTATTATTTGGGGAGAAGGCAAGAAGGAACTACAATATACACAGTTTTACTCTGCACCAATGGCGAGTGAAGATGTTGAAAGTTTTTTTTTTTTCATGTAAATATGTTAGAGCCAGTGTTCTCAGATTTGCATTAGTACTGTGACAGAATAAGCCATATTGAACCGCTAATGGACTCATCTTCCCTCAAAATACCACTTACACACATATTGGAGAAGAACATCATCTTTTTCTCCTCTGTACAGTGTGTAAGATGTTCTACCACTGTTTTCTCTCCTATTAAAATAAATTATTCAGCTTTTTAGATCCAACTGAGCAGTCCGTACAGTGCTCAACATGTACTATCAACCAAAATCACTTTGTGGCTGACTGAGTGTTTGGGACCTGCTGTAAATGCTGCTTGCAGAGTGTTAGAGCATTTGTGCCCTGCTGCACCCTCTCATTTAAACCATGCCACACTTCAGAAGTGGCTGTGATGGTTTCCTCCCCTAGAGCTGGTATTTAAAAGTCAGTATAATTGAGAAACAACCACGTCAGAGCTCTGGCAGCTACTTTAGGCCGCGTGGGCAGAAAGTTAGATGCAAGACTTCAGAGGTTAGCCCATTTGTGAACCGTGACAACCGGTCAGCTTCAAAACCTCTGTGGTCTTGCAGTGCGTGTCAGAGAACTGCTGTGGGTACCCACCTCATCCTGAAAAGATTTCCTTAGGCCTTTGCTTGCATTCGAAAAAAAATGTCAGTCTTTCTGGCCCCAATGCCTTCCTTAATCCCTTGATTTATACAGGGGAATCCCCAAATTGCCTGTAAAGACGTTAGTAAGGTTTTAAAACTGAAAATCCCCTGGTCTCTCTAACTCCTTGGACTCCATCTTTTTCTTGGCTCTAATCCATGGACTGTTTTTAAGTAGTATGTCTATTTATAACGGTTACGGAAAAGCAAGATCTGTATCTCGTACTAAAAACTTTCAGAAGAAAACCTCATTTTTTTAACTTTTTTTTTTTTCTCTGACTCACCAGAGGGGTTTGATGTTTCACTTTCTCAGAATTACAGAGAGCAGAACCGCGGGCCATGGTACTGAGAACGGCATTGAGCCTTTCCCCTGGGTTTTCTAGATCAGCTATGTGCTGCTGAAAGCGATGGCTCTGTGGTGGTTCTTAGCAACAGAAGTCCAAGGCTACCCCATGATATCTCTCTCTGTGGAGATAAGGTAGCTTGCTGTTTCCCATCCTAAATCTGATTCTGTGCTTCAGGTAAAGCAGTGCATTTCTCCAACTATGTGTAGGGAAAGAGAATTATTTTGTTTTAGAGGCCAATCATTTAAACATACTAAGTGAAAATAGCTATTTTAATTACCAGAAATCTTGTTTTGTTCCTTCCATAACACAGAGAAGAAGCAGACTTTCTCATGTCATGCTCCTTTGCCAAGAAATTTCAAAGATATCTTACATAGAAGTACCTTGGTAAAGCAGTATCTTCATTTCAGATGCCTAGCTGTCATGTTGTACTGCATGAGATCTTTACTTCCTTGTGCAGAAGTAACTTCTGTATTTCTAAGCCATAATTCCTGTGAGAATTTCTCTAAAGGGCATGCTATAAACACTGAGATTGCGTACAAAAGTGCATCTTACATTTGTTGCATTTTTATCCTCTATGGTGATACTAGAATGTGTCATAACCTGGCTGTGGCCAGGACTGATTCAGACTGTGCTGGAAACACAGATCGGATGCTAGGTCAGGATTCATATTTATTTCCCTCTACTAAATAGAGATACTGTGTGTTGGATGATGCCTTGCTTCCCATTTCACAAAATAACTAACCTCCAACTTGCCAATGATGTTAGCTACATTATCTCAATTCCTAAAATACCAGTGAAAAAGGTTGTTAAAGAGCTTACAAGCTGTACGATGGCTGACAGAAACACAACACACCAAGGCATGTCGGGCAGTGATCATACTGTTTTCAACCGTTACAGTGAAGTGCTGAGATAGCCTATCACTCCAGGCAACACGGTCAGAGTTAAGGGCGATCTTTGTGATCTCAGAAGGATAATACTTAATGCATTAAAGGCCACTGCAGGGTAAAGTTTAGGTCAGTGGTTACATATACATTCTCTTATTCTCCTAATGCATTAGATGGCCAGTCCAGTAATGTCAGGGAGGTACCCTTTGGCATCTCACAACACATGCCCATCACTTGCCCATGTAAGAGCTTCCCTTTCTGTGCTATCATGGCACTACCTTGTTGTGGGTTGGTCCCTACGTAGATTAGGTTGGTTGTTGTTGGACTATGTTGGACAATGGCTTGTTGATACTTGGTTTAAAACAGTTTTTGTATATTTGGCTGCTGGTGCCTGTCTTCACCATGCTTATCTCAGTTTATTAAACTTAGCTATTAAGTTACCGAAGTTCAAATGCTGCCTTTTAGAGTAATTACTTTTTTGTTTCATCTGTTACAATACTGTGAAACTTTACAACACCTACCCCAATCCCGGGATGGGGCAGAGCAGCTCCTCATCTCCAACCTGAGCTGCTGTTTTTCCTAGAAATTGCCTTACAAACCCTTCCAGAGCTGCTGGCTTATCTCATACGTTGACTTTCAGGCATCCAGGGTACTCAAAGGAGCTGAAGAGCTTCCAGTAGCCTCAGGAAGGCCTGTGTCTAATGATGCCCTTTATTTACCACCAACAACCTACCCATATTTGTTTATTTAACTATGCATTTACTCCTTGGGGATTAAGAAGTCTTTAGCTTTCAAAAACAAGTCCTACTCTGGGAGCAGTTATGAGTGAGCTCTGCCTACCATCAAAGATGGCTTTCCTGTAGGTATCAGAGGTCGTAGGTTTTGGCTGGATGACACATCTATTTATTTTGAGTGGGTCAAGTTTTTCTTTGTTTGAGGCTATAGCGTCAACCTCTCCTTGCACCACTGATTTGTGATTATTTAGCTCTCCTTTTTTTTTTTTTTTCTACAAAGTAATGGAACATTTCAAGAACATTGTTTCAAGAACATTTTTTTTCAGAAATAAATTCTCTTTATTTTAAAATTCAACAGATATGTTTCATACCAAAATAGAAGCCAGAAGAGACTTGGTATTATTTTCTTCTTTTAAACCAGACTATAATTTTCAGGATTATATAAGCTAATACATTTTTTTTTGTTAATGAATCGTTACAACTTGCCACGTTTATATCTCCCTGACAATACCCAAAATAAGTTTTGCAGGCACTTCAGTGATTTTTCCATCAATGATTTCTCACAACACATTCCAAGAAATCTGACAGACTCTTACAGTGTCGTGTTCAGTTTGGTTAGCTCTTTACAATTCTGTCATGTGCCTTTCTTCTGCCTAGGTGGTCTCCACGCCACCTACCACCTCCATTTCCATTTCCATCAGTTCTCCAGTCACTTGAGTGCCAGTTGCCCTCCTGATTACACCAGTTGCCCTCCAAAAGTCTCTCCATTGCCAGACTCCGCTTTTGCAGCCATGCACACAACCTTAATCACTCTTCATCACTGCTGCTGAGCATATATGAACTTTTCAATCTGATGGCTGGATTAAAAATACTCACACAACAACAATTTTTGGAAACATCAGGAAAAATTTGTTTGAGTGTATGAAATCCTTTCTTTCTACCTGAAATAAAATTTCTATTTTATTTCAGGGGTCTTTAGGCCACATTTATACATTTTCTTTTCTTTTTAATTTATATTTTATCTCATTAGCTAAAAGTTAAAACTAAAAGTCAGTGCATCATTTTGAAAATGTATAACTGAAATATTTCTTCTTTTTTTCCAAACTTATTCCCTTCTCTGCCCTTCAGATTTAGGGGGCAGCACCAGCCTCACAGGAATCTGTTTTTCGGGAAATACTGCAAGCAATTTTTCTATCACCACAAAATGTGGTGATATATGAAATCATGATTACAGTAGCTTTTATTTTTAGCTTCTTTCCCTGTTCTATGTGATCCTTCTGGCAGTACATACAAATGTCTAGTTAATCAAGTCCATATATGTATTTCTTCTGGTAAGCTTCACATTTCATATTCAGAGTGTCTTTAGAATCTGTCATTTTCTACCAAAAAAAAAAAAAAAATCCCCACTGCTTTCTCACTGAGACATGAAGAACCAAGTAGCTCTGTTAGAGGATTTTCACTTAACTTTTTATTAACTCTCAGATTGCAATTATTTTTCTTTAAAAATTGAAGAGAAAGGCCAACATAAAAAATCACCTTCAAATTCAAAACAATAGACTTATGAGGCCACTCTTACTGTTTTGGTCATGAACCTACTTAGCAACTTTGCAAAAGTTTACTTGTTTCAGCTTACAATTTCAACTGATGATGCAGCCATGGATCTGAGAATTTAGTCTGGGTCCATTTCTACTTAATACAAAACATATTTGTAATCTTAGGCCAGATTTTCTGGCCAAGACATTGATGGTAATTTAAGATTTTAAAATAAACACAAATATTTCACTTAATGCTGCTTTCATAATTTAACATTTTCAACCAACAGGTTATGAAGAGAACAACACTTCAAATTTTCCTTCCTCCTGTACCTTGATACTGGATTTTTTTTCCCCATAATTTTCCTCTTTTATCTTTCCATTGGGAAAAACAATTCTTGATGTTAAATATATAGCTCATTGGAAAGTTGTAACATCCACATATTTTTAAAACAATAGTCGGGAAGTAAGTACAGAAACAAAGACACTAGTAAAGCTCCAACAAGGTGAAATGGTGTGTTCATTCTGATTCTGATTCTGATTCAAAGTATTTTAACTGGAGTAGCTACAAAAATAGAGTGGGTGAAGACACAAGATAATTCCATTCAGATAACTGTCTAGCCTAAAAAGTAAATTCTTAACAAGGATTTTTCTTTAAAATAAGAACTGAGGAAAGAAAGTTTATGTCTATTGTACCCTTAACTTTGAAGAAAATTTATCCCAAATTCTGCCATCCTAGTGTGCCTATACAGAAAAAAAGATACCTAAGTGAATGCCTTAAACATTGTTTTGAGTCAATCATCCTGAGTTAGTTACTTAAGGTTCCTTGTGCAAAGCTCTGCAGAACCAGGTCTTTAGAATGAATCCATAAAAAAACAGGATAGGAATTTCCTTAAATTAGCTAGTAGGAAAAAAAATAAAAACAGTTTATATCTTGAATCTTTATTCTCTTCTGAGCTTGGGCTGTACTTAGCAATGATGAATGCATACAGCTGGTGCTATATCCTTCTGACCTTTAGAAGAATTTGCCATGGAGGTAGAAAATGTGGATTTGAATCCACTCAAGCTGTAAAGGATCCTGTATGCAGGTTTCCTTTATTCTGCAAAAGAGCTTTGATGCTTGAGGTATTGAAAACTGCAGGAGGAAAACAGATATAGAGAACCTCATTGCAATAGATGTTAGGCACATTCTGGAGCAGAAAGCATCCGACAAACGTTTTGAGGACTCTAATTCTGGATTTAGCTGCCTAAACTCCACTCAAGTCTCTTTTTGGATATGAAGCATCTTTTTGTTACCAAAACTCCCATCTGGATCACAGTCTTTTAGTAACTCCAAGTACAGATATCGTACTTCTCTTATTTGTTTAGATAGGGAGAGAATAAATGCCTTAGAGTCTACAAAACACCCAACAACCAAAATAATATGAGTTATTGCTAACTCTTAATTGGATATGGCTCAGGGTTCAGTTTCTTGTGTTTCCTAGGGCAAGAGCAGCAGCATCACCTTAAATAGGGATACTTTTGCAAATGTCCATGAGAAAAAAAACAAGCTTAAACACAACTTGGCATGAGGTATTATCCATTTGGGATGAGTAGTATCAGTTTGGGATGAGGTATTATCAGGATGTTTCTTTCACGGCATTTGGGCAGTACAGGGAAAAGCCAGTAACCCAGGCAGTGGTAGTAGAAAGATTTACATGTGCATTGCTCACTTGCTCCAGCTGGGCCAAGGAAACAAGTGAAACACAAGTCTACACAACAGGCTGCTTTTAAACCATCATTCTATTTTATGAAGCATCACACAGCATTTTGACCAATTAACACTTGATAGCAGTTAAGTACGGGCCACAAGGTTACTTAAGGAAAAGCAAACAACCTATTTCATGGGCACTGACTCCTCAGGAGACAGCAGTGCTCTCGGAGGGCTCGGGTAGTAACCAGCAGTTGCCGAGTTATTTGAGGAAAATCGTGTAAATCTGTAATCCAGTGGTAAATCTGCAAAACAAAAACATATCACATCTGATCAGCAACACAGCCCGTATCACATAAAAAAATAAGCCTGTAATGAACAGCAGTACTTCTTGAGTCCTTGAGCTGGTTGCTCACTAGTATTAGAACTCCATCAGTTTGTGTGGTTACGTATTTATTTGACATCTTCAGCCATGCTAGTGATTAAACTCAGTTTCAGGAGGTCCCTGACTGTGGTAATAAGGCCGGTCATAGAAAATGACCAAACTAATCATTAGAAATTATACAAAAATCTTCATTAAACCTACATAGTATTTCCCAGTAGGAGCAGCTTCAAATTCACTCTCTAAATTGTTACCCTTTCCTTTTATCTCAACAATTTACTAATGAAAGGGCTACTTTTAAAATACAGAAGTCTGTCTTCTTTTTATCCTTTTTTTTTCCCCTATAGCTATTGTAGATTAGATTCCCCAAATCAAATTCCCCTTAAGGCACCTGCTCTTATACTTGTTGGCAGTTCAGTGTTACCACCACCACCTCGTATGAGGCATTCTTAGAAATTTGCACTTCTATCTTGGGATACTCATCGCTTTTTCTCTGTAAAGAACAGTGAATATATTAAAACAATTCTGAACACTCCAAGCTTTGTTTTCTGTAGCCTTTGTAAAAAAGCAAGCAATGATATAGTTCCATTATGGTTAGAAAATTGATACTTTCCCTTACTTCTTTCTTATTCAAAGTTCAATAAACCAAACTAAAAATAAATTTGTTTGTTTGTTCAAAAAACAAATACCCTTCCGATAAATGACAAACCAAACAGGATGATAGCTCCTTCTTAATCTGTTTGTTTAAAAAACAAAAGACAAAAACTTTTACTCAGCACATCTGAGTAGTAAGTTACCAGAATGACAACTTTTTTTCTTTCTAATTCATAAGTTAATAATTAATTAATGGAGTAAATTCCAGTTGATGATATCCTATTACTATAGACTATTAACTTCTTTTGCATTAAGCTGCCTTTGTGAATCCCTAAATCACATTTTCAGCAGTTTCGGCACAAACAACAGAAGTTCAGATCTCTCTCACAAGCAATTCATATGCAGGCACTAGGATAACAACCAGACCTGCTGTTTTGAGACCATATAAAACACAACTAACAGAATAAACAAATTAGTCGTATTAGATCCTGTCAAAAAACAAAACAAAAACAAAAACAAAAACAAAAACAAAAAAACAGATAAAGGCTGTAATGAAGCAGGAATGGGAGGAGACAGGATTACAAGTGAATTACGCATTGATTGCTTTATTAAGTAAGTGGGTTACTTCAAATTGTGGAACAAGTACATTTTCTCTTTTAGTCTGAGTCAACAAAATCTCTAGAGCCTTTTCTGAGCACAGCAAAAGAACAGGCAGATGTTTTTCTAGCCTACTGAGGGCCCAATGAAAATGCTGCCTGCTGAGTCTATTTATGACAGCTCTGTTTAAAATGAAGGTTTTCAAAATAAATCAGAACAACTAAGTAGGCATGTCAGAGAATCATTATAAACTATAAAAAAAAAGTTAGACAAATACTTTTATATTAAAAAAGCACTTTTCATTCTAGCATTTTAGAGTCTCCCAAGTGTAGTTGAAACAGAGATGTTTAAATGGGGCAGACTTGCTATGAAGTTGCTTATGTCAAAGACAGGACCTAAATGGTAATTTTGCTGGTATTTCATGGTAAAGTAGTTTTTAACAATTAGATGAAACCCATTCTGTTTACAAGGCTCCAACAAGGAATTTTTTTTTTAACATATTCAGAAACTAGTCTGCCTATTGGTTCTGAGCAAGATGACTTTGAAGATTACATGGAAGAAAAGGTATCTACAGTGTTGAAAATGTTATGCCAGACATCACGGAACGTTCCACAAGACCTGAAGCAGACATTACCCACTAAGTAGAGTTAATTATTACAAATAATAATATTACGTTTTTACAATTACAATTATATTACCAATGTAGGAAAATATCCCTGCATTTTTAAGTTTTTTTTTTTTAATTATTTTATTTGTGGCATCTGTTGCATATGATTTGTCTAGAATATGCAATCCTCACACTATGCTTTATTTAACTGATGTATTTATGAAAAAACTCTGGACTGATGCAGAAAGACATACTTGGAATATTTGTGGCTATAAAATAAAAACATAGTGAAGAAGAAGAAGGGTAGGTAGCCAGGGAAAGAAAAATGAGGATTTTGATTGGATAAGTGCCCAATTTATGAAAATATAGAAATCCAGAGAATGTTATAGAGCAAATCCATCCTAAATCCAGTTGGATTAAGTTCTTTGAAAGCTTTGCAACTTCATATAAATTGCTGTTGCCCTGCATCACAAAAGTATCATGCAAACTGTACACCAAAGCCCAATCTAGCTTGTTTTGATATACATGGTAATGATATCACTACTTCCAACAATACTGGCTCATCATCAAAGAAACATGATGGATGTGCCTCCTGGACACAGCAGCAATTCATTTTATATATCTTAATATCTCTTATCATCACTTATAACATAGAGAAGAAAAAAGCAGATCAGTTTTGCCCAATTGAAATGGCTGCACACTCAACAACCTGTTGCAGAAGAAAATCCCATTTATGATAGCAACACAAGTCTGAGCCTAGGAAAAAAAAAAAAAGAATGAAGTTCAATATTTCCAAGTTGATTGTTTTCTTAGTGTTTTTGCCAGTAAATTTCTTCAGGCTCTGCTACTGTGTGTACACATAACTGCAGCTGCCTTGGCAGACCCTTGCATTTTGGCACCCATTTCTCATCAAAATTTGATGGATAGTCCCGTATTAGATAGGGGGGAGTTATCCTTACAGAGCTATAACCTGATAGCAAGGATCAAATTAGGCCTAGCCCACACTGATAATGAACTCAGTACAAAACTCATCAAGTATTGCTACTCTACTAAAAAAAAAAAAAAAACAAAATAAAACTTGAACATGGAAGAATTAACTCACTAGCTTTACCCAAAGACCTTGAGGACAAAATCCTGGAAATTTTCTGTCATGTCTAGGTGATTCTGCCAAGACCTGTTTGATTCCTAAAACAAATAGGATGTCACAAGTTGACATTTCTTAGTGGCACTTTAGATTTATTGGTAGGCAGGGTCTAGCTGCAAAAGATGAGAGCAGGCTACAAGGAAAGCAGAAAAAAAAGACACTGTCACTGATAACAGAGAGGAAACTTCTAGCCTGATGTGTCCCTTGCTATGTCTTAACATGTTTATGCTGCCCCATCAGTGACCACATGGAGAGATTTTCACCACTTCTAACTCATACATAGGCAGCTCTATGTATCAAGCAGAAATGAGCCAGACTCCCAAAAGTCAGAAATGGAGGGCTTAAAGGACTAGATTACTTTTTAGATATAGCAAAAAATTCTCGTTATTAGATGTTTTTCCTGAATTTCTATTCCACTTTCTTTGCTCCCATACCAAAGGCTGATTACAAGTGACTGATGAAAAAGTTTCCTTTGCAATAGCCGTTCAGATGAAGTTACTTGCATTTCCCAATGGCTTGGGCAGCATTCAAGGATTACATAGATAGACTAACCACAGGACTTTGGGAGGGATTCTTGCACTGACCTACGTCTCTTGTAGGACTTATTAATAAAACAGAAGCATTAATATTATTATATCAATTAATAAAACAGAATATGGTATTAATGAAACAGAAGCAAGGTATTAATAAAACAGAAGCAATGATGTTCCACCAGGAGCCACTGTGAGGCTAATTCCAGTTACTAATCTGCTGTTACTCCTGCTCCTTATTGTGCTTTGATGTTTGTGCATACATACATACATACATACATGTATTTATGTGATGCTGATGGTTTCCCTAGTACTTAACTGGGAGAGTCTCCGTGTTTGTCTGCTATTCATTTATTGTAAGGAAGCTAAATGAAAGCCACAAGCTTTTTTATCAGGAGAAAAATTAAAGTTCCAGCCACAAACAGAGGAAGAGAAACGTAATATTCTAGATGAGTGATCAGGAAAATATTTGAGTTACTGAATGGAAGACAATTATAATCTAATCCAGACATAGTCCTGCTTGATAAACCCTGTACTCTAGCCTAATCCTTTTTTTGAGATTTCCTTGAACAAACCAATGCTTTAAGAACAAACCGTGCATTAAGGAAATATAATCTTAACTAAGCTCTTTAGCTGGAAGATTCTTTTTTTTAATTAAAAGTGCAGTGCAAGACAAAATACATGACTTCTGGAATACACAGAAAAAAAGTCACGAATCATTTTGCAATATTGACCAACAAAACAAAGCCAAAATTTTTTCATCATGACACAACAGCAGCATCCCCTTGACGACTGAGAAGTACTACAAAAAGCAGAATTTCCCTCCCTTTTCTGAGGTCATCACCAGCCTGTCAGCTGGGCTGGAGCCAAGATGCAAAAGCTTCGTAGTAAAGTGGAGGATTGTATTCTTAGCAGAATCAAATATATTCTCCTGATTATACCAAAGAAATAGCAGACAGAAAATTGAAAATCTCTTCAGTGAATAGTCAGTTTTTAACTTTAAAAGTGGTTAAATTGCTTAATTGTGACAAATCTCGAAAAACACACACAGAGCTCTATCATACAGCTCACTATCTGTGTAGTATAACTATTGTCAGATTGTCAGCTGTCATTAATCCTCTTGCATCTGGAGGAATTCCATTGATTATACTAGCCTAGCAGCTTTGCCATAAATCTTTGCTTATATTTCATAATTGCTGTGGAACAACAACAATTGTTGTGGAAAATAATAATTTCTTAATTATCATTTAAAGATAACTTTTTTACAGTGCAGTAGGCATTGCTGCTGAAGAGCTCACTAGTTTGGCCCTGCTGCCACAATCAACTCTAAAACGTACCAATCTAAAGGTAAATTTATACTTCAGAAAAACAATAACCCAGGTTTTAGTTTGCCTTTAGATTGGTAAGTTTCAGAGTTGACGGTGGCAGCAGGGCCAAACTAGTGAGCTATGTTTTTATCTGCTGTTCTATTAGTATTGCATAACAACCAAAACAGTGCTTGGAGCAAAAGCTCAGAATGCGAGGAAGCATTCTTGTGGCAAAAAGAAAAGAAAAAAAGAAAACAAGGTCGCTACAAGGCTGATCTGATATTGGTTATTTATAGCAAAAATTCTAAGGCTGATTTTTCCTAAACAGGAGATCAGATGTTTGCTGTATCAAAATAAAGCTCTGAAACACTGAAGACAGCAAGAGCAAAGCATTCCTTCATCTGCTATGTGAAAGTCATTGCTGCTGCCTGTACACTGTGAGAGGAAAATTAAACAGAGGTAAGGGAATCATGGAGCAAGGAGAGCCATGCTGCACTGAACAAAGCCCACAAAATTTCCTGCTTCGGAGGTGGCTGTCACTTGAAAAATGCTGCATTTGCCTGTGCAGTTTGTTCCTGGGCATTCAAGCACAGAGAATAAAACTAGTCCCAGTGGAAGTGCAGATTAGCTGCTTTAATTGCTTTAATTTAATCAGTCACTCTCTGTTGTATCCGATATGGGAAATGGGGAAACTGGAGAGAACATGAGCAGCAACCTTCTGGGAGGCATGCAGCAAAGGATTTGCTGTCAGGGATTTAGAGGACGAGCGCCCAGGGGATGGAAAGATCATCTTGCCTTGAGAGGTGACACTACTTACAACATGCACTATCACAGCAATTATCTTGTGATAAAAAATTCACATCATTTAGGGTCTGCTTGACAGCTAAGGGGGGCCTCTGACTGCACACAACTGCTGTGCACATGGAACACACTAAACTAGTATCTGAGTCCAATAAAGTCTGCAGTGAAGAAAAGCAGCCTTAGAAATTCCTTTGCTGCTTTTATTTATTTTTTTTTTTTGAGAAAACTTGCTATATATATGAAAAGGAAATAATGCTCTCTCATTCTTGATTTATTTTAAATAAATCTGTGCTGTCATCCAGAGGGACCTGGACAGACTGGACGACTGGGTGGTGAGAAACCTCACCAAGTTCAACAAGGGAAAGTGCAGGGTCCTGCATTTGGGGAGGAATAACCCCAGACACCAGTACAGGCTGGGGACTGACCTTTGGGAGAGCAGCTCCACAGAGAGGGACCTGGGTGTCATAGTGGACGACAAGTTGGTCATGGGGCAGCAGGGTGCCCTCATGGCCAAGAAGGCCAACGGGATCCTGGGCTGCATTAAGAAGAGCATCTCCAGCAGGTTGAGAGGGTGATTGTCCTCCTCTATACACAGCCCTGGTGAGGCCACATCTGGAGCACTATGTCTAGTTCTGGGCTCCCCAATACAAGAGGGATATGGAGCTGCTAGAGAGAGTCCAGCGCAGGACTACGAGGATGATCAGGGGCCTTGAACATCTGCTCTGTGAGCAAAGGCTGAGGGAGCTGGGCCTGTTCAGCCTGGAGAAGAGAAGGCTGAGGGGGGACCTGATCAGTGTCTATAAATACCTCAAGGGAGGCAGTGAGGAGGATGAGGCTGGTCTGTTTTCAGCAGTAGTCACTGATAGGACTAGAGGAAACGGCCATAAACTGAAGCATCAAAAGTTCCACAGTGAGGAACTTGCCAGTGAGGGTGATAGAGCCCTGGAACAGGCTGCCAAGAGAGGTTGTGGAGTCTCCTTCTCTGGAGATCTTTAAAAACCACTTGGATGCAGCCTCGTGCCACATGCTGTAGGTGACCCTGCATGTGCAGGGCAGGTGGACTAAATGATCTCTAAAGGTCCTTTCCAACCCTAAGGATTATATGATTCTACGAAATAGTGCCTCTTCGGAGGCCCTTTGAGGGAAAAGCCTTGTGTAGTTCTAAGCTCTATTCTGGAACTGATCTAAAAAACCACAGGCTACCACATTCTTCAATGAAAATATTAAGACTTGGCTTAATCTAAACAATTTTAAGAGAACATCAAGAACCTACAAGCAGATGTTGATCTTAGAGGGACTTACTGGTGAATTTCTGTTTCAATGTCACCCTGAACATACAGGAGGTAGGTACTGCTTTTGCAGTCAATCAAAAAATATGATCTGAAAATTAATACTTAAAAAAGCAACTTTTTCTTAATCAATAATGCCTCTGGTCTAAAAACAACCAATTCTTCTTAGACTAGAGACATTACTGATTAAGAAAAAGGAAGTTACCTTTTTAATTTTTGAGGATATGAGAGCTACACAAGGAAAAAACAGTGAAGATTGAGTTTTTTAAGCAGTGAAGACAAAGCCTATGCTGTTTTCTTGTGTGTTATCATCTAAATTCAGAGGGAATATGCTTGGCAGCAATCCAGAGTACATAAGTGTTTTTAGAAATGTTTTTATCCACATGCAATTTTGGGGTATATAAAATTCCAATTAGATCAAAAAATATTTTCAATATTTGATGACTTACCTATTTCTACTGTTTTTCACATTCACATATCATCAACACTTCATACTGCCACCAGTGTTTGGAAAGAAGCAATCTAAAACCACCCCATAACTTGGGCTAGTCAAAATCCAATTATAGCTTTAATTATGGCCTGAAAATGAAATTATGTTGCCTGACTTGAAGGATAACTCTAAAATAAAAATGACTGAGTGGTTCCCCTTTTCTTAATGAGTTGCTCATGAGTTCTCCCTTTAATCTCTGTACTTTGACATCTCACAGAGCAGAATAAAGATTATAGGAACATTTCTGTCAGTTATTGACTAGGAAGTAATCTTTTGGGTTATGCATGATTTGACAAGGCCTTCGGGGGCAAAAGTCAATACACCTATGCAGAGGAGCAAGGAAAGGCTAAATAAATTGGAATGCACTGAAAAAACCCACAACTTTTCCACATTCATAATTACTACCAAATAACCAAATCCTTTGTGAAAATATATATTATGTATATATATATAATAATGCATATGCCAAATTTTTAAAGATATCAATAATAGAAATTGCCTATATCAGCAGAGCACAAAAGGAAGTTTAAATCACATTTTGTTAAACTTAGTCTATAGCTGATCTTGTATAAATACATTCTTACACTGAAATAGGTGGGTAAAAGCACAGTCGAAACAGAAGCCATTAGATATCAAAAGTTACCACTAATTAACAAGTAATTTAGAATACAGATACCTTTATATTTTTAAGTACATTATATGCTCATTATTGTATGATTTGAACAAGCAAGAGCATATAATTATCACTTGTTACATGAAAGACAAATCTAATAGGAGCTGGATTTGGCCGTAGATGATGTAATTTCAATGAAAAAAGTGTATTCTATTACAGTTTTTTGTTTTTTTGGTTTAACTTCAGCAACAACTAAGAATGATAACATTCACGATATACAAGTGTGTACATGATTAGAAGTTTGGTTAATGATAAAATAAGGAGCATTTTTTTAAGGATTTTAAGTCAATTTGTACTAGGTAGGCCTTTATATCTGTGACATTCTATGCCAGATTTGCTATTCTTGGCACAGTTGCTTTTTGTTTTCTAACGTGCAGATAATTTTCATCTCTAAGCAGAAATATGATCTTCCTTGCCACGGATCACTTGCATTTTTATCATTATATTTACACTGCAAGGAGACTGAGTCCTCAGACTCCTGCAGAAGGCGGCAGAGAACAGATTCACAGACTTCTTTAAAGGCACAGCTTTGATGACTAGAATTTTTCTCTGGTACTAGCTAAATGATATAACAATAAGGCATAAGGAAAACCTTACAGACTGATATGGGCAAGGCATGATAAGATTTCATTTAGGTTTCATTCATTGCTATTTTAAAGAAAATACTTAACCCTCATATGTGACATAGGCTTGATTATTAAATATCCAAAGTATGAAAGAAAGACTGCAACCATGAAAGTTAGATTTATATTCTTCTTTGAAGTGCAACTGTTTGAGTTCCTACATTGCTCAGTCTCCTATTCCCGCTTGCAATCATTTTTAATCTTATGGCAAAACTCACCACTCACAGATTAAGCAACAAATTCAGCAAATTAGTGCTGAACTAATTTGCCTTAACTAAAAATCATGAAATTTTAAACAAGCCTACCTAATTTCTCTTTACTGGAATTTAGAGCCCTCTTTCTCAAGGTCTTTTTTTTTGTTGTTGTTGTTTCTTCAACAAAGAAACTAAAATTCCTCCATAAACTCTAAAATCTACCCGGTTACTAATCATGGAACTCTTTGAAGGGGGACTTAAGTAAAAATATCAACCATGATGAGACTCAAAATAGAAGAGCTAGTTAGTTTAAAATATGCCTATTTTAGATTACTAATGAATGGCAATCTGAGATGGCATTACTGGTTAATGATGCAGGACACATCCTTATATATATGGTCATTTGGAAATGTGATCAAACATTAGGAGAATAACAGTAGCTACTTGAATGTACAGTTCAGATAAAAGAACTTGGTAGATAAGAGTATCTGGCTCTACTTGACTCAAATCAAACCTTCTAAAGCCAAGTAGGATATGTTACATACTGCGGTTTATGCAAAATGTCATTCTTCAGACAACCCCCCGCCCCATCCTTTAATTTCCATGTGGGAGCTGGGGTGGAAAGTTCCCATAGTAATGGATTCTGGTCTTGGAAATTTGGCTTACAATATCATTGTGCTTTAAAATGGTCAAAAATTGTGAGGGAGCTGTAAATATGGAGAGATTTAATAGCATAAAAGCGAAGGAACAGATGGCCTTGTGAATGAATAATAGGCGTAGGAGCATGGGCTTCTATTATTTTATTAACCACTTACTGCCAATATAATTATGAGTTCCTCAGCTTTCAAAATACTTAAGAAAAGCTTCTCTGCTTACTGAAGTGGTTAATAGCCCATAAAAGACCTTTGACATGTTTAGAAGGCTTTCAGTTTAACTCATTTCCTCTTACTATTATAGAGATACAGCCATAAGGCTTCTCATCAGTTAAAACTTTCTTAATGTCTTCTTAATGTCAGGGTGATAATATCTACAGTGAGGAGTTTCACTTCTGTCTGAGTTCCCATCCAAATCAAAAAAAAAAAAAAAAAAAAAAAAAAAAAAAAAAAAAAAAAAAAAAAAAAAAAAGTAGACAGAACATAACATGAAAGATCCTTTCTGTCCTTTGAACCATTTTAGCAGTAACCAAAATGTCCTTTGTTTTCTGATCAAGGAAAATCTTCAGGGCCTGTCAGAAGAGGTTAGATGACAAGCTGTGACTGAGTTATCTAGAATCTCACTTATACTTTGCCCGTTAGAAACCAGATGAGAATTCAGAATTTCTAGTGCATCTTTCAATGCAACCAGATTTTGGGCCAGTTATTGAATATTCAACCATACACGGGAGAGAATTAACAAAGAATAATACAGAAATTTAGCACAAGAAGATAATGAATAATAAATTGGTCTTTTATTTATGAAGTTGTCATTTTACTAATTATCCAAGCAGCTGAAGAGCATGCTCAGTTACTTTATATGTTGAATAGCTAAAAATTGTGTAAGCAGCATTCCCTGTGAAATCATTTTCCTAGAAAAGTTTTTGATAAATACCGCATTGCTCCATTTTCTTATCTGTATAAATTCTTTAAATGAAAATACTAAAATGCATCAACACCAAATTCATAATACTTTGGATGCAAAAAAACCACAGAGAATTGTCAAAGTTTTTTGCTGTTGTTTTGTTTTGCTTTGTTTTTAATACCAGCATCTCTAAACAGAGTCACAAATTTTAAAATATTTTATATATTTCCTCGACGTAACAAAAAAAAAACCAGAAACAAGCTCTGAAAAGTTTTATTTGATAAAAATTCTGGTAATACTTTCAAAGGTGTTCTCACAAGAATCTTGATGAAACCTGATCATTTTTGTTAGATACTATTTTGTCAAAAATCTTTTTAAATAAAAAGAAAGTTTTCAGAAGTAAATCAAGTTGTTCTTTCTCCCCAGACGTATATTACATTCAAGCAACATGAATCAAGTGTAATTTAAGGACAGTGTAACTGTTTGGCTTTCAATTAATATTTTGCGGATCATAATCTGTTAGGATATTTATTTCTATATGGCACTTACTGTAGCTCTAGGAGATACAAAAAGACCAATTCTGCTATTACTAATAATATTGTTAGCTGGTAAAGGAACACCTGGCCCACACCATCACCAAAACAGCACTGTGGCTGCACATTTGGACTTGGACTTTCTTGAGGAAGGGCCTACGTTTTTGCAAATTGGCAGAGGTAAGTCCTCTGTCAGCAGTAAAACATATGAGAAGAACAGGAAAAGACAGAGTGCATTGGACTCACAGAAAAAGTTTGAATCTCTTGCAGCTAGTTATTCCAAATAAACGCAGTTAGGCTTTGACTTGCAACCATAGCCAAAAACTTGAGGGCTTGGCAAAGCAGGGCCTCATGCAGCTTGCTGTAACAGGAGTCACACAGGTATGCTAAAGGAATTCCTCAACATCCATAATAATGAACATCTGCTCTTCAGCGAGCAATAAATACCTCGCTCTCCGTAAGAACCATAGATGCTCTCATGCACTCGGCTTTGAGTTTCTTTCCAGGTACAAAGCTGCGAGTTAGAAATGTTAGCTCTGAGCTGCCCTTTAGCTCTGGGATGAGGGCTGTGAAGACACCAATTGCTGCCCCACAGTGGGTTGGATGCAGTGGAGGAAGGTGCTTCCCAGGACAGTGTTTGGACTCTGTCCAGAATATGGACTGGGACATCGCAGAGGCTCCGCAGCTGGTACTCAAATGGGAGGCAACAGAACTGCTTCGCTCCTACCCTTCCCTGTACAACTTTACTGGTCTCATCTCTTCATCTGCCACTGGAAACTTTTGAAACCTTTGCAGTTTAAAGCCTCTGCTAGGCACGTAAGCTGGGCTGGAAGGCAGATTTTCACTGACTAAGGCTGCCCAATATATTTCCTGTAGGTCAGTGTCTTTTTAAAGCAAACCCCAGAGGGCATCAGGAAAACGTATTAGAAGGGAATTTTACAGAGGTTGTCTCTCCTGGCAATTATCCTTGTTATTTTTGAGCTCTGTGCCTCTAGGCTGAACTACACACTGCAGCACAGTAAATGTCAGAAGTGTAAATAAAATGGTATGAGTTTATCTGTTTTGAGACATTTGAGACACGTCGAAAAATGTGTAAAGTATAATTGCAAAGACCAGCTCTAGCCTAATTTTGTCATTCACTGACTCCAAAATGTTACGAGTTTTTATAAAAGTGATAATATAACTTGTTTTCTGGCAATTGAATAGAATTAGTTGTTTTGCAAATCTGAAACGCTCCTTTGGAATAAGTTTTTAGCAGTTGTTTCGCAAATCTGAAAAACTTTTTCAGAACATGTTTTTTATTCATTGGCTTTAGGCACGACTCCACCTGAACACAGGCTTCGTAGTTAAACTGCAGTGTCCTTCATGCTGCTAAGCACAAAATTCGTTCAGGCTCAATTCATTTTAGGGCTTACTTTGAGAAAAAGACATTGCTTATGATGGTCTTTTTTTGTTCAGATAACAAGAAGATTCTAGGCTCCAGTACTGTCCATAATTAGGCTGTTTCAAAAGAAATGAACATATTAAAGAAAAAAAAAAACAAAAAAAAAAAAAAGGAAAAAAAAAAGAAAAAAAAAGAGAAAGAGGGAACCTAGGTATTTTTACCAACATTACATTTTTATGTTCATTCCTTTTTATTTCAACTGTTACGGTATAAGTGAACTGATTCAGAAAAGATAACAAGTCAGATTAAAGGGAAATATATTTGGAAGCAGAAAAAAACACTAGTAATTGTGCATGTGTGTTTGCTTCCTACTCTGAAAGTAGAAACATCAAACTGCTGTGGGGAAGTCCTGACCAAACTTGAGAACTAAGCTGCAAGCTCTGAAATGTTGAGTTCTGTTTCTAATGTAGGATGAATTATGCATCTATTATTTGAAGACAGTAAAAGCAAAGCAAAACAAAACTGAACTAGGTTAGCAGACAACTATTACAAGCGTAAACAGTAAAATAATTGCTAGTCATATATTGTTAAGTGATATTAAGAGTATTTTTGAATGCACAATGGACACACAATCTCAAAAATAGATCTGTAGATGACAAAATTACTACTATAAATACTACATGTTCATTAGGGAAAAAAAAATCATCCTTACCTGCTATTGCTTCAAGACTAGGGATTGCAATAGTGCTGTAAGTGCTAATGCATTTACAGGACCATGTGCTAACTAAAGTTTCCTCAGCATTTCCCAAGCCTGGCAAGCTGTCCACGAAGAAAGAGCCCCACTGTTCAGATACAGAGCAAGGAACTTTGGGAAGATGTCTCTGAAAAAGAGATAAATATGTAAGCCTACAAAAAATATTCTATTTTACTTCCTGATAGAACTACAAATATTAGTTTAGAAAGCCTGCATTGTTTCTCTGGTTTTCTGGGGAAACTGTATGATGCCTCAAGAGCAATGTGGCTTAAAAATACTGTGGAAAAAAACAATACAAATCTTTTTCTGAGAAAGCCCCAAACTGCTGTTTGTGCAATTTATTGATTCCCTACGACATATGAAGTTGGCTTTAAATATTTTTCTCTTAACAATGTTTTATTCATGATCTATTTTTTTATTTAGCATGACAGCACAAGTGGCTTGCTACCCATCTCAGCTGGAGAAGCCAGGTAGCCTGTGACACAGGCTCTAGCCCACAGGCTAGAGGAATCTACTGTAAGCTGGATGACAGAGGGGCCAACTGCAAAGAAGGTATTATTTCAAATGTATTATTATATCTATTTCTGAGCAAAGTTGATTTCTAGACACCAACATGTGAACTCATTATATTTAAAAGAAAGTAATAAAGTGGCATTGAGAAAACTGTTTTTTTTTTGCAGTTCATCTTGAAAACTGCTATATATTGCCATCAGCAGCCAGAGAAAACTCTAGAAACCTTTACTAAAAGATTAAAAAGTGGAAAGCAAATCTGCAAACTACGCTACAGAAAATCTGCTGAAGTCATTTGTGTGCAAAGTATATTTTCAGACCAGCAAAGTGCAGAACAACAGATATCCTAGCCTGTGCCTTCAGATTTGTGAACTTTTGTACTTGTTTTTTTTATTTATCCCCTTTCTTAATAATTTTGAGAATGTGCTGAAATAATTCTTGTTTATGACAGATGTTCTTGGTCTTGATCACAACAAAGCTGCAAAAATTAAATGGAACAAAAACAAACGCCACATATTTTTTTCCTAGTGATTCTGAGCAGCAATTCTTATTCTGAGCATTATTTTTTTTGCAGAGAAAGAACCGATTTGGACAAATGAAGATACTGCTTGAAAATAGATTGGAAAAAAAAAACCCATAGCTTTAATTTCAAAATAGTAGTTAAGTTACAAGCTGCGTTTAATATGTCTTACATTTATTTTGCCAAATCTTACCTTTCCATGTGAATGTCAGGACTTTACATCAGTTATAACTCAATGTAGATGCTATGCTGAATTAAAATACATTTGCCAGCTGGATGACACATGCAGAAATCTCTTAAGACAATACCAGCTGTTCAGATTTTTAAATAACAACAAAAACACTGGCCCACACAAGCATTTGGATGCATGATGGGCTCCTGTTTACTGACAAAAGTAAACATCAGAGGCTTCTTTCTTTTGAAATAGTTACGACTGGTTCAACAGGCAAATAAAAATCGCAGTCTGAGGAAATAAACTGATTTTTTTCAGAGGCTGGATGGTGACAGTTTCTTCCTTGTCCTCATAAGGAGGGAGAAGATAAAATTAGAAATTACAGCCCATGTCTTTAGTAAAACCAATAATATTAAGTATCAAATTACCATCAAGTCACTTGGTATATCACTTTTATTATTTTGCTGCTGGCTTTTCCTGCCATGACACAGGCACTTTAATAGCTAGGTTATACCTAGAGCTCAAGTCCAAAAACAGCTGTTGATGCTTCCCCCAACAAAATGCCCCTAGAAAGCATCTGATATAATTCCCGAAGACTTCCTCATCGCACATGAAGTGTATACAGCCAGCAACCAAGGCTGGACCATGTACTGCAAAGTCTGCAAAATGAGGTTGGAGTTTTTTGGCAAAATCCTTGCTCTTTGCATACCTGGGTAAGTGCAGATGCACATGCAACCATGCAGTCAGCTCTGGTCACTGCACGACCAGATCTTGCAGAGCCCAAATGCGGGTTTGCTGCAACTGCAGGACAGAAAAGGCTGGGAAGTGCTGGGCCATCCCTCTTTTGCATGCAAACCGTTTGCTCTCAGGTCTATCAGTCAAACAGTACCACAAGGTCAGATGCTGACTGTGACAGTTCAGGCGACAAAGCCTCAAGGACCGAGTCTGGACCTCAGAGAAGTAACGAGGTTACCTGCTGATTCCCAAGTCCCAAGCTTTTCACTAACTTAAACCACCTGGAATGCTTACTATCACCTTTGCTCTAATAACTGCAGACAACTAAGGCCTGTTAACATACCAGACAGAATCTGTTGATAGGACCCTTGGGTAAGAGTAATTTGTCTGCTTACCAATGGTCTAGTTAAAACTGAAATAGGTGTGAATAGGAGGTGAAAGAATAAAGAACATAAATGAAAAATACAGCTGAGGAGACTTGTGCATGCAGTCTGTTCACATCTTTTAAAGACATTTAAATGCAGATTTGCCATCCAGTCTTTGTACCAAGTGCAGGACACGAGGATCGCTTCCCTGTGTACTGCACAATCTTGCATTCACTATCATGGATGGTACTGATGGTCACAGTGATGGCCATGTGCTTTATGCCACTAAAACCACTGGCTCTTAGTGTCAGAAAAATGAAATGTAGTTTTGCCTGCATCACTGCAAATATTCGAGGTGTTTCTGTCAGCACGGCTCTGCTGATGAGGGGTCATGGCAAATGGATATCCCTGTATAACACAGCTATGTTGGTCTGGGCAAGGAGGCAAACCTGCTGCTCATCTGCCTTTTCTGTAGACGCTTCTCCTCACAATCTGTGAGTACACATTAAACATCTCAGCCATGATCATTATAGCTAGATTGAGGCATGGATCACTACAAGCAGGCTTCCTTTAAGAAATAGACAGTCATCAGATCCAATTATAAACTAATAAAATGCATTTCACTCAGGGATATTCCTTTATGGATACTGTTTATCTTATCGGGCTTCACGACACCCCATCAGGTTGTTCCTGAAAGTGCAATTAGATATGTGTTAAAGATAAACAAGAATAGAGAGATAAATAGAGCCAAAAGATACAGAGTAATTAGCCCTTGTCTGAGGTCACTTAGACAGAGTCCTGGAAATAAAAGGGGCTCAAGGGACTTGATTTTCCCCACCAAGCAGCCACAAGACAGTACTGGAAAAAGAAATTTTCCTTCTAACTGAAATCTATCATTTATATTTGCCAGCAATTTCTTAGTTCTATGCTCCATTCATTCCCATAGCTCAAGATATTTTTTTTTCACCCAGACTAGCTTCTCTGTAATCATTTCCCTCGACATTCTGGGATGAATTCCAGCTTTTCTTAGAGTTTTCATTGATGAAATTGATCACACATTTAAAGAGCAGAGGGAAAAAAACAAAGCATCTAGGAAAGCAAGCAAACCCCCAAATCTGGGGGGAATCTAGTTTCAACACTTTTTTTTTTGTATTTTTTTCTCTGCATGCTGCAATACACTTAAGAGCTGAATAACTGCATGAATGGTTTTAGTCTGCTATTCTCTTGCCCATTTGGTTATGACTCACATACTTGAAAGGACTGCAGTTGTTGCCATAATTTCACAGCTATGTGTATCTGGTTTGGATCATGCCCTCAACTGAAGGGGAAAAGACAAAAAAACTACCAATGAAAATGGAAATTACTAGCCTCTCAGTTTGTGGAGGTTGTGTAATGAAGATGTTTCCTTCTTCTCTCTCTTTTAGTGATGAAATACCACACATATAGCTGAAAATATTTTTTTTTGGTAGTTTCTTTATGAAAGATAGAACTGTAAATAAGAGATAATATATACTTTTTTTTTTAATATTGTGTGGCAAAGTTTGCTAGAAGGAAGGGCTGCATCTTGCATTAAATTTTCAGTCCCTCTTGACATATGCTGCATGGCATGCATATTGCTATATGCTGCATGGCATGCATGCTCTGCAACAGTAGTTTTCTTTTATTACCAACAAATGGGAAGGCTAATTAATAATATTAAATCTAATCTACTAGCGCCTGCTTTTCAAAGCAGCTGACTTTTTTCAAGCCTTTGAATTGGCTTTTCTCCCGTGTTAACCAAAGGGAGAAGCTGATTAGGGGAATAAAACTAAAATATCCATAGGCTTGCAAAGGGAATCTCTTTGAACTACTCCTGTTAAGTCAGTGATGTCCAGTCAAGTGCAGAGATATGGATGTGACCTGTTGTGCAGACTCCAGGGAGCAGCGGGGTAATGAAATAACACCCCTGACCTACCGGGGCCCCTGGCTTCGCACTCCTTTAATCAACGCAATTCATTTCTCCCGTGCTTATCTGCTGTCACTGGTGGCGGATGTAAAGCGCGCGGAGGGTCTGTGTGGCAGACACGGTGTCTTACCGAGCTACCGCAGTCTGTTACCAGGCTTAGCAAAATGTCAAACCCCTGTCTAAAAAACTCAGTTTCCCGCTTGATAGCTACAGCGACAGGGAGGATGGATCTGGGGAGGAGTTCACCAGATGTACTGGTGGTGAACGAGATGAAACCAAATCACCATTAGGTGCTTAGAAATAAGTTAAAACTCAGTAACTTTTCTATTATACTTCCAGGGAAGGAAATGTGTGCTGGTGTGCTGTTTAAAAATGTATGCTTCAGAAGGCTATATTTAAAATGCGTAAGAAAATATGCTTGAAAAAAACAGAGCCCAAACCTTACAGGGATCTAAGTTCCAAGCACTAAGGCAGTAGAGCCTCCAGCTGGAAAATGGCTAAAATTATGGGGAAGAATGTTAAATTTTTTCCCCGAAAAGTGCTTGGACTAACTGTAATTATAAGCAAGTGCCTCTCAAGCATTCACTCTCTACAAATTATAAGAGATCAAGCATTCTATTTAGCATTAACAAGAGAATATGGAAAGTTGTAAGAATAGTAGGATACTAAGAGAATAGATTTCTTCTTTTTCTTATTATGAGGGGCAGACTGCCAGAGGTACCTTGCCAAAGCTGTGCTATTTTTCCTGAATACTAAATGCAGGAGGTACAACTCCATGAAGCACAATTCACTACCTACTCTGTTCTTAAGTAGCAGAAAGAAGAACAAAATATAATACAAATTGCATCTTCTATGGGAGAACTGAATAGTGACAAAAGTACTACAGCTAATTAAAGGCCTTGCTTCACAAATGCAGTCAACCTAAAAATTACATTATTTATCGAGGCTAACCCTCAGTAGCCTGCAGCTGACCTGTTTTAAAAGCTGTCCCTCTGGTAAACAGGGTCATATGAACAGTGAAGAGTTCAGGTGCCAGACTTGTGACAAGGAGCGGTAGAGTTTCACCTTGTGGAATGCAAGGTAGGTTCTGGTTACTGCAGAGGATAAAACTGTATCTTTTTGGCTTAAGAAAAACATACCTCCCATCTTTTTCTGTGGTCCGCAACTGGGCTTGGTTAGGGCCAATGAACAAAGACTGCATCTCATTGACTGCGTGGCAAAAAATGAACTCTTACAATGTAAAGCATGATGAGGAGAGCCTAGGAGAGAACCTACCACTGCCAACAGCCTTGTTAGATGACCAGATTTCTTCTCAGTGCAGGTAGCACTAGGCTTTTCTGTAACTTACTTTCTTCGCTATGAAACAGCTGCGAGGAATTACCTTACCTCATATTTTCCTTTCTTCTCCAAGGGCTCAGATTCAGTCTCTGCAGGCACCATAACTTTGTCCCCTAGAAGCTCCTCTAAGATGAAGACAGTTTCCCAGTTGCTATAGTGACGAGCTGGGAAAATATCCGAGTGCATGCTGTCACCAAAATAAACAACCTACGAGGGAAGGAGCAAATTAAAAGTTCTTTGTATATGAGAAAAACAAGCAAGCCATATTTCAAAGACAGAGAAAAACAGTTTTAAAGCAAACTAATAAAAATTCCTTCATGTTTACAGCTGGCCACAACACACATGTCTTATTAATGTTATAGTCTTGGTTTTTTTTTTTTTTTTTTTTTCTCCCCAGTCAGCTCACTTCCAGATTCTCCATGAATAAAAGGACTAGCCCTGCATACCTTCTTATTCGACCTGCCAGTGACACTACCAGGTTTGGGACTAACACACAAGACAGCACGGAGATTTCTGGAGGAGTGCAACAGCTTGCCAGGAGGCAGTAGGAAAGTTTAACAAGAAAATATCCTAAAACAACGGAATGCATTTTAGACGACTCTGGAAGAAAAAAAAACATAGCATCTACTGCTGATTCAGAGCTTTTTGGCACCTATGTGATATTTTACCCACTAGGACCAATGTGCTCCTGCAGTCTTCACTGGCATTTGCACCCAGCCTGTACTGTAAACAGCGAGATAAAATGATCCTAGTTTTCATTTATGCCATCTTTTCATCCAATTCTCTCCTCAGGAAAATTATAGAAAAACAGTTAACTGGAAGATGATGAAGACACTGGCAATTTTAGCCTTAATAGCAAGCAACTTTAGCCTTTAGCCAATGCAATTTTTTTTCCACACTTTATTTATAGCAGAAACAGCTACATCCCCTGCCATCTGTTTAGTACAAGGTCTATTTACTAAGAACTAAATAGGAAATATTATGCACTATGAAAGATGTACAGTGAGCTAAGAAAGAAGTCTCTCACCTTGTACAGCGACTGCCATCTATGTAAATGCTAGCTATGAGTTAGAATGATGAATTCACCTTGGAAGTTCAATGAAATTACTCAGTCCAGGGGATAAAGAATACAGTCTGATGTGACTGATTACATCATTAACTTTAATGCAAGCTGATCTGATGAATTTTAGACTGAAACAGGATGTTTTCAAGAAAATGTAGCCACATTTATAACATACCTTGGGGTCCAACTTGCCAGTCATCTTCTTCAGTAGTTCATAAAGATGGATAGCATTACCTTGGGAATACCAGCCAGGCTTATCTAGGGATAACAGAGCCTCCTGCTCTTCATCATTCTCTGAAATCACCAAACAAAATTGCTTGCTGTTAATGACAGCAGCACATGCTCCAGTATTTGTGAGACATGTAAGAAATGGCATGTTCATAGCCACAAGGCATTAAAACAGTTCCAGCATCTGGCAGGAGCTTCAGTTCCATGTGCTGACCACAGGCTCAGTCAAAGTAGAGCTGTGTCTGCTCACGTTCAAGGAGGGGCAAGAAATACATGACTTTGTGTGTCATTATGTTCAGGAAGCAGGAAATAAACAGGGAAAACGTGTGTGAGAAAAGAGGCACCCAAGTCACAGAATCACAGAATGGTTAAGGATGGAAGGGAGCTCTAGAGATCTAGTCGAACCCCCCTGCTCAAGCAGGGTCACCTAGAGCATGTGGCATACAGGCAGGTTTTGAAGACCTCCAGAGAAGGAGACTGCACAACCTCCCTGGGCAGCCTGTTCCAGGGCTCTGTCACCCTCACAGGAAAGAAGTTCCTCCTCACCTGGAGATGGAACTGCCTGAGTTGCAGTTTGCACCCACTACCCCTTGTCCTGTCACTGGCTACCACTGAGAAGAGCTTGGTCCCTTCCTCCCTACATTCTTGCTTCATGAACTTGCACATGTTAATCAAATCCCCTCTCAGCCTTCTCTTCTCCAGAGAAAACAGGCCCAACTCAGTCTCTCCTCATACAAGAGACGTTCCAGTCCCTTAATCATCTTTGTCGCTC